>DWDU01000806.1:0-16771 GCA_018245575.1 Jemadia suekentonmiller | reverse complement strand
CGACGTCGCGCTGCGCACCACGCGCGTTAGCACCGCACGCACGCACGCACGCACGCGCGCACGCACACACACACCCACACGCACGCGCGCCCTCACCAGAGCTCTCCCCACACCGGTCGCGGCGAGCGCCCACGCTACGCCGGTCGACACCGTACTGAACGCTACTCTATGCGGCTTTCCTCACGTTTACCTTCACTGTTATATATAATATGTCTACCACATATTACAACTGCCACTCTACATTTAGTCCGTACGGCAGAATGACGTCAGTACTTAAGCTGTCTCATCCCGAGAGGAAAGTCGTCGCCAACCGTAAAATGATAAAAACTGCACAGTATTTGTGTAATCTCACGACGCAAAACTCATTATATTATGAAATTTAAACTGCAGTATCTTAAACTGAAATATGCTGCATTATCTCCTTTTTTATATTCATCCACGAAAAGTGGCACATCCAACTTTCGAAATTTATATCAATCACAAAAGAATATGAAAACAGGCTCGTGAGAATGAATCAGTCTAGTATTAAAGTACTGCGAGCCCTCACCCCCGGTTGCGGCAGTGCGCCAGCTTCTTCCAGTCCTTGCGCTCCACGTGCCGGAACAGCACCATGACCAGGTGCAGGTCGCAGGTCGCGGAGTTCACCGCCAGGTGCAGCGCCGTGTCGCCTCCCTTTATGTCCTGTGACAGAAGCGTATGTATCGATTATATTCAAACGTCGAGTCACGTCTAAAATTCAGAGCGGAGAAGAAAACAGAAAATATTGCAGGCAAAACTGTACTTTGCTAATCTCGAAATTCGCTAAAAATGTAATTTCTTAAAACCGTACATCTAATTATGACGTTGTCAAAAATCTTTTATTTAAATAAGAAGGGATAAAACAAAAAGAAAATATACAACTCAAAAGTGCATTCAACCGTTCACCTACAAAAAGAAATCAAGATAAGCTAAATCAAAATCGAGATAATCTGTACTATTATTTAAGTTGGACCTAACAATAGATATGTACAAAAACTTAATAGACGGGTGCAGTAGTGGCGCTCACCCCGCGCCACAGGTCGGCGCCGCCGTGCGCCAGCAGCACGTGCGCCGCGTGCAGCCGCGGCCGCGCGCCGCCGTGCAGCGCGCCCGCCCCGTGCAGCGCGCCCGCCCCGTGCAGCGCGCCCGCCGCGTGCAGCGGCAGCCAGCCTGCCGACCGCCACACCTCGTCATCATCGCCCACGCGACAGTCCGCACGTAGAGCGAAAGATCTCATTCAATGAATAGTGCAAGCGCAGCGCACCGTCGCCGTTGCTGTGGTGCACGTCGAAGAGCGGCACCTCGTCGGCCTCGCGGCGCACCAGCTCGCTCAGCACGTCCGCGCACATGTCCCCCTGGCGCACGCACGCGTGCAGCAAGTTGTCCCCCTGCGCGTCCAGCTGGGGGGACGAGGACAGCTTTATAATAAACATAAATATCTCGAGACATCTCCACACACAGACATTTGATCCCAAAGTTAGCTTCGAGTGTAATTTTGTTACCGTAGCCAAACTATCGAGAAACCACATACATAAACATAGATTTATGTAGATATTTTTTACACCTTGACGCAGAATAAATACTTGTGCTCATCACGCAAATATATATTCTGAATGGGCATCGAATCCACCACCCTCCGCGCAACAGTCAGGATCACTAACCACTGCACCAACAGACTAATCCTTTATTCACAGCCACTGTGGTACAAAATTACAGTGCACTGTTAGATACGACCTTAAAACCAGATGTAACTCTTAGATAGAACCTGAGAAGAATGACCATGTTTGCTTACAACTAAACCTCTGCGTCAGTGGATGCAATGGATTTGAAAAATGACAATAATCATGACATATGTACAGATATTCTAATATACTGTGACATAACTCAATCTCTTACAAACACACAACATTGTAAGAAAAAAAAATAATGTTTCTATAAAAGCAGAGGACCTAATTATTTTGCTTCACCAAAAACCGGTCCAGTTCAGGTCTCCAGTATGCAAAGGAATAGCTACCAAATGGTAATTTGAACAGCTGTCAAAAGTGACTATTAAAAACCTCCAAAAACTTCTTTCAACTTTATCAGTGTCAACCTCATTGTGGATATGTCGCTATTGAAAATTCTTATAACATTTTCTACCTCGTGGAAGACGTGGGTGGTGCCGCCGGGAAGTTGCCCCTTGATCTTGAGGGAGATCCGCGTGCACTGCACCAGGTAGCGAGTCAGCAGCGGCCTGGAGTGGCAGCACAGTACTGCCAGCTTTATCAGGTTCAGACCTGGAATGGAGAAGGAACATCAGCAACAACATATGAAGCCTACCACTGTCACACACCAATCTCCTCTCAGAATGAGAACGGTTAAAACAGTATTTACAACGAATTAGAATTCCTTTAAAGATACCTGGCAGAGCAGATTATGATGGTGTTCGAAATAGACCTTCAGCACGTTTGTCAGCAGCAGCAGCAGCAGCAAGTCTGTCTTTACGTTCCAATTGTTTAAAAGCAAGAGGATACTCGAGCACTTCCACAAAACAATTGAAATGTAACAATAGACTTTATTGAAATGTGCTAAAGTTCTATTTTAAATGCGATCAAACTCTGCGCTGCTCTCCGAGCGGTTACATTTCAGAGAACCTTTAGACAACATTATGAATTACTCTAAGAACTAAATAATTATCACTTATGATTGTATCGACAATGTAAAGTTCAAGAAATCTCACCAAAATCATCGATAAACAGCTCGGGCTGTTGACCCAGCACCTTCTCGCAGATGAGGCTGAAGATGGCCAGCTGACGGTCCTCGTCGATGTTGTCCTTCGACAGTTGGATGATTATGTAGCGCAAGACGCTGCAAGCGAGAACCAAACAATGAAGATTTTTCTTCTCAGACTTTCAGAGATAATATAAACCAGATGTTTAGTATACCAAATTCTAATGTAATAAGTAAATTCCAAGGTTTAATTTCAGTTTGTATACGATTGAGATTTGAATTTCTTCTTTTTATGGCATTAACGGGTCATGACACCCTGGGTCATAATTGTTCTGCTATTAACCACAAGCCTCACCCGGCCAATATGTATTTCGATGTGCAAATTACACTTCAGGACTGTGGAATGTAGATTTGTGGAAATCGGTTTATGATAAACAGACAGTTCAGGTTGGAGAGTTCCTTAATCCCATACACAGGTATCATCATTGCACTGGTTGCCAATTTTGTCATGTTAATCAGCTTCCAGTAGTTAACCAATATTGACTTTAGAAAATGGGCACAATATGTTGACTTTGTTTATCCACAACCAAAACAATGACCAACCAATATGGATATTGTGGAGATTGGTTTATATTGGTTGACAGCGGGGATCTAATGTGGTTACTATTGAACATTTCCAACGAGTAGAGGTGACACCTATGCTCTGTCGGTTTTAAACAAACTCTTTTAAACCATTATTGAGAAATAATGAGAAAGTTCATTTTACATTTGACTCTGCATAAACGAATGTGGCACATGGATATTGAGGATATTCCTTGGGTCCGCTCCACGTGAAGGGAACCTTAGTCTCTCGAATCAGTTATAGCCGCAAACCGCAGTGACGCGCGACTTGCGCACGAACAACATGCAAGTATCGTGTGATTAATTGTTTGTTTGTTACAAATAGTTCCGCTGTTTAAAACTAATTGAACTATTGAAGTTCCTAGCTTGGATGGACGTTTCGTTCTGCCGATTCACTATCACTTCAGCTATATCCGCTGATAAGGCAGATGCTTCCTTTGTTCCAACAACTTCAGTTATATCAGACGATAAGACACGTTGCTTTCCACGTAATTGAACATTTTAAAAATACTGCCAGAAATGTAGGCATGTGACTCCTATTTGATATCGAATACAAAGTCTTCATAAAATGAGTGACCATTGCGCGTCGCATGTCTCGTTACTATTATTAATAACTAACTTAATTTGACCATCAGACCATTCATTGTCCCTGGAAAATGTTTTGCCAGGGAATAGGCCACATCTTAATCTCCTACATGACGCGAATTAAGAAAGAAAAAGGGACTGGTGCTTATTTTATTACAGACCGAATTTACTAATGTATATATTTTTGAACGCTTCGTCCACGCGTGTAGATAAGGCTTATCAAGCCGAGTAATACAATGAAAATGTGTCACCATTACAGATAAAATGTACATTAATGTCAGGAACTAAGGGTGATGTAATTCCGGGCAATGTTTAATACTTCTAAAAAATCCAATAGAAAAAAGGATGGAAATACTATTTGTATTAAATAGTGACATTAACGCATAACTATTATGTCCTGTTTAAAATAGCCTTGAATGAGACATATGTGTCTCTATGTGGCTACTATGGTGATCGTCTCGTTCGAAGGCCTTGCATTTTAGTGTGTACATACTTTAGGAAAATCGTTAAAATCGTAACAGAAAGGCGGACATGTGAAAATGACTCTTTCTCTTCAGACAAAGGATTCTAGCATTTTTCAAATGAACACCACAAGCAATAGTCTTTTAAATTAAACTTCCTTCGGATGGTTCAGTTTACACGGAGAAAATTCGAAAGCAGCAGATAGTGGGATATTAGGAACTTACTCAAAGGCATTCTCCAAATCCATTTTGGCGACTTTAATTAGAAGATTCGTTCTTTCGTCTTGCGGTAGTTTCTGTATGTGCTCCTGGAAGATCTCTTTGCAGGTGCGTCTTTTGATTTGGCAACACTCTTTCTTCGAGAACTTGCCCGCTATTTCTTTCTGCAAGTCCTTGTAGTACTTCAGAGTGTTAGTTGGTTTTTCCTTCTTTTTATCTTTCTTTGGCGGTTCCTCCTCAGGGATGTCAGGGACGAAGTAGTCTCCTAAGGGTTGGTACTGTTCGAAATCGGAATTGCCCATCGGCGACGAAGTGCCTGGTGAGAAAGTGCACTCTGAACTTGTCGGATATAAGGAATCGGACATGGGGCTGGGGATGTATTCCGAGCGTGGAGGTGTAGGGAAAATGAAAGGTTTCTCGAGGTTCAGCTGGCAGTCATCGTTGCTGTAGTTGAGTTGTGCCAGGGTTGTGTCATTTCCATACGAGTTATTATAGTACATGTTGTAGTCCACTGGAGCTTGTTGGGTGATAAAGTTTTGGGTTTTCTCGGGGCTGAACATTGTGATAGACTCCAGGTCATCATTCATTGGGAACATGAGCGGATTTGTGTCACTGTAATGAAGAGACTGGTTCGCCTGGCTCACGTTGTTCTCATTGAGATACTCGGTGGCAACGGACAGGAATAAATCCTGTTCATCTTTGGACCTCTTGGAGAACTTTTCAACGCTCTGATCAACTACATTGACAGCTAGCGCGAGGTCCAGGTTTTCTGTTTTCGCTTCGTTTACTATCACGTGACCACCGGATAGGGTTTGCTTGTTTATTTGGCTCTGGACCTGCCTAAGATTTGCGTGTGGTACCTGCAGAAATGAAACATATTTATAAATAAACAGTAAATTAAACAGTTCACGCAGTCTAGTTGACTAATTAAGAAGCATGAGTTTACATAGTTTGATTCTCTAAAGGAATATTTTCTATAAAACACATACAAGTGTATATTTTAATATTATAAAAATAATAATTAAAACCAACTCACGATTTGGACACGGAAAGTTAACAGCTTGCCGGTTGGCCATAGAACCTTAAGGGCATAGGACGCTCAAAGGATAGAGACAATCCTCGCCCTCTTCAGTGCGTTCTAGGTCCTATGAGTATCAGACCCAAGTCCAAACGACAATAATAAATTCCATTAAGCCAGTTGAATTCGAAATTTGGGGGATATATAAATCTTACCTGTCTATGCCCATCTATGCCCTGGGCCGCGTAGGGATGGATTTTGACGTTCGCCGAATCAGTTTTGATGGGCCCTCTAGAAACGAAAACGGTGCATAACTTTTTCTTTTTCTTCTCGTCTTTTGTGTCTTTATTTTCTTTGTCAACTGAGAGATCTTCTAGTTTCTTGGCCAAATCGTTGGTGTCCTTGTCGTCATCAGTCATTTTTTCTGTGAAGCCGCTGTCGACTGACCTCTGAGAGTCAATGCTGTGTGGCTTGGGCGTGTCATCTTCGATTACTTTGTAAGTAAAGTTATTCATTTCGTCTTCTATTTCACTACCTTTCCGTTCCATTCTCTTCTCCAATTCGAGCTTCTCTAACAGCTCAGCTACAGAAATCACTTCAGATGGTTGCATTATTTTTTCTTCGCTTTTAATAGTTTTATCATTCTTCGGTTCTTTGGTGTCCTTGCCTTTGGCTTTTTTAAGCCATTTGAAGGCACTTTTGAACGGGTTTATGAATGATTTCTTTTCGTCCGCCATCGTTATTTGTGGTTTCGTCTTCAACAGTTTCCCACTACCCATATTTATTGAAATATTTAGTTTGAATCTGAGCGTCGTTGAGATCCTATGTCATCTGTAACAAAATATAAGTTATTTATTTAATTGGTTCACAATCGTAACATCACGGCTGTAATCCTCGAAAAGGTAGGCAGAGGAATGTAGAACATTCCCACGTTTCACCAGTTACGTTTACGTCCCACTATGGAATAGACGGTGAGCCTATTGCCATGCATCAGACACATATCAAGACTTCGAGCCACTACTAGAAAGTTTAAATTAGAAAAGTTTAGTAGTGATCGACCCGGGAATTGAACCCAGGACCTCCCGATCGGCAGTCGCAATTGGTTCATTGTTTTGAAATTTAAAATTTCAAGGAATGTTCTTATATTTCTAGCGCTAAATAGAAGAAGTAATTAACAGAATTGAGGAATGAAATGGTTCTTAACTTTCTTGAGAGGCAAGATGAGGAGAGGAAGAAATCTGGAGTAGCAGTGCTACAGGTCACTATGGTATAAAGTTATTATAATAGAAGAACATAACATACTCAATTGATATGTTGCATATCAGTCGTATATTAGACGTTTATACAATTATGCATTTTTAGCGCAAAAAAATGGTACATTCGTATCGATTTTAACTTTCCTATCTTATTCAATTTTGGTACAGAACACATCGAAATATTAGACAGACAACTCAATAGCAGTCTTTCCAGTGTACTTTAATTTTCGTGAATATTTTTTTTTATTTTGAATATAGCCGATGTAATTTCACGCTAAACACCTATTCTTTTCAATATACTTATAATAAATATTCTGCAAATAATGAATACAATACATAAAAAATATACAAAAAAATAACAATTAATAATCAAATCATTTTCCTAACATTAGGTGTAACTGAACGCAAGTTATCGAACCTTTAGTCATTTGAAATTAATTAAAATAAATGAGCAAAGCATAATCAACTAACAGAATAAACGAAGCCTAGTCAATAATTCATATAAATTACTAACAAAACACGGTTACTCGTGAACAACTTTGATCCCTTGATACGTCGGACGCGCTCAGCGATCAAGATTACCATATTTGTATTTATAAACGGGCTCGTACGTCATCGCATAAGCATTACAATACAAGGTCAAAATGTCGAAAGACACATGCAGCTTCTCGAAGCTGCCACGAATGGTTATGAAAACATTCGCAACGTAAATTTAGACGTTCAAGCTTGACAGGTTGCCCTATGAAAATTAATGTAGTAACCTGACATCGCGACTGTAATTCTCGATGCGGTAGGCAGAGCCGTACTGCCGCGTTTCACTAATTGCGTTCACGTCCCATCATGGAATAGCGTGTGAGCCTATTGCTATGTACCAGGACTAAGTCCAGACTCCGAGCCTCTACTAAGAATTTCAAGTTAGATAAACCAACAGTCCCCGACACGTCGCTCGAACCCAGCATCTCTGGAGCAGCAGTCGCACTTGCAGCCACATGATCAACGAGACTGTTCATGACATTTCGCAGTTAGAACAATACTATAAGCAATACAATATCGCGAGATTATTATTTAAGTGTTGGATGCCAAACCTAACTTTTCATTGTCACTTGTGTTGAATGTTTAAAAATAGCAAAGGGCAATAAGTCAGCCCTTTGTTACCAACAATAAAGGATAAATACATCAACAAGATGTTTATGTAGGATTTAAATTCCACGTACTACTGACGATGTCGCAATTTGCGCGCGGAGCGCCATCAGCGAGATCAGGTCTTGATTAGATCATTTGTTACTTTGATGTGTTCAAATTGCTGATGTCTTGCAGCGGCAAAAAGCAAAGGTTGCTCGCAGGTACATCGTTCCAGTGAGATGCAAGCCTCACCATCGTCAGCCCGTGTAAGCCCACTGCTGGACAAGGTCCTCCACGGGCGATTTTTGCCCATAATGTCATGATCATCCACGTCTATCCAAAAGGTTGTTTCTTAGAGATCGGTTGTCAGTAATAAGATCCCCTTTTTTACCTATAAGTCCTCTCATTTTTCAAATACTTTCTTAATTACATTCAAAGTTCATCTATGTATCTCGACTAAACTGGTGTCGTAACCGAAGGCAGCGCGCGTGTTCCAAGAGAGTGATACAGGTGGACGAAGCACTTCCGGTTTATGTGTATAGAATAAACATATTGCCTTCGGTGCCCTCTGCCTACACCGTGAAGGAGGTGGCGCGATGGTATGTGCAGGTTACTGTGTTTGGTGTATAACTACGATTCGGAACATCAAAATGTATTGTAATGTATCAAAATGTATGTATACAATGTTACAATATCACCGCTAAGGTTTCGGTTTCGATTCTCGGTCGCTTAAACATATCGTGTTGTATGAAACCAGACGCAAAATTTATAAATTTCTGGAATTTATGCAGTTGGTACATATTAACAATGAAGCATTTGTTACATAATAACTCTAATCGATTCCTCACATCTTAATTTATTTATTTTATTTATTTATTAAGTTCACCAACGATGATGACGATGAAAACTTATTTAATATGATTTACATAGGAGTCTTATACTACATGTACAATCTATTATAGGCAAACATAGTATGAAAAAAGATATTGTATAAAAGATTAGACTCAATCAATCAATAAATTAACAAAAAAAAAAGAAATTAACATAAGGATAAGAAATAAAAATAGAAATTAGAGGTACAATCGAAAGTAATAATAATACTGAGTAATAATTCGGAAATTAATTCATTAATAATTTAATAACAGACTTTATAACATTAATTGACATTAATTATATGTATTAAAATAATTGTATCTATAAAAAAAAACAAGTGTTGTAAATTATAGTGCAGTAGATTATTGTTAATGTTGTAGTTGAAGAGGAATAATTGGAAAGGTTTAAAGTGAAATAAAAATGAGGAGTGTGTGGCAAATAACTGAATTTTTATAAAACTACGTTAGTATTTTCCAAATATTCCTCTTGAACTGAGACAGGCCATTTGAGAATATATCTACGCTAGTTTGAGTTTGGGCCTCTCGCGGCCTTATTACATTACTATTACTTATATTTATCGATAAATTATAACATAACACCACGCTAGTATTTTACGAAGGGGTAAGCAGAGTTGTCATCATCACCACAGCCTCTACCGTTCCACTGGTGCACAGAGGCCTTTCCCAAGGTGTGCCACAACACTCCATCCTCCGCAGATGTGATCCAGCCTCCAGACCACCCACGTCTTCTTATGATCGTTTTGGGAACGCCCGATAGTTCGGGCGCCTGTTCGTGGGGTCCACTCCGGAGCTAGTCTGATCCAGCATAGGTATATAATAACCGGCAAGATGTTGACAACGAAATAACAACTATAGACAACGAAAAAAAAATTAAAATAACAACCTTCGAAATGCTGCCCAACCCGACTGAATACGTAAGCAGAAAGCTTTTCATTTATTGCTATACAGAGGCCACAAATCTAAATTCCGAACCACTACTGGGACTTTTAAATAGGCAACACTCACATGACTGCCTCGTTGGTCGTGTTGGTTGCAAGCGCGACTGCCGATCAATAGGTCCTGGGTTCGATTCCCAGGTCGGGCATTATAGAATTTTGCTAATAGTGGCTCGGAGTCTGGATATGTGCCCGGTGCATGGCAATAGGCTCACCACCTAATCCATAGTGGGACGTAAACGTAACTGGTGAAAAGTGGGAGTGTTCTACACTCTGCCTACCTCTTCGAAGATAACAGGCGTGATGCGTTACTTTTTTATTGTTAAATAATTTAATACTTGATCCTTTGAGTAGATCCTGACTTCGTAATAACTTCAGGTGCTTAGGATTCATCAGTGAATAGCGGACCAGGATTTGAAAGATAAATATTATAACTTAGGTGCACGTTATGCAAGAGGTTCCATAAGACCAGCCTAATTTTACGCACACATCACTGAAAAATGCTGTTTAAGTGTAAGTTTCTTTTTTACGTCAATTCCTTTTCATGTTCCAATATAGATAATGAATGGTTCCGAGTAAAACAATATTAATTGGAGAGACAATGGGTTTAACTAATTAGTGTCACACACGAACCGTTCAGTTCATAGCGACATTTGCATTTAACAACTGTTTAATGTCATCTGTCAGACCGCGAGGATGTAAGCGAGGAGATATTAGTTGAAACTCGAATATGTACATACATGTATGTAATTATCACATTATTAAAATTGTAGAGAAATATGCCTATCCCTTCTACTTATAATAACATTATTTATTTCACTTTTCACTAGTTATGTATTACGTCCCTTGTAAAAGGGAATGAGACTATTGAGGTGCATTGGCCACGTCACCGGCCAAGTCCAGATTCCGTGCTATTACCGACAAATTCAGGTTAGAAGAACGTAACGAGAGGTCTAAGTAGTCCTTACTACCTCTAGATCAAAAACGAAGCTGATATTCAGATGGCATGTGTATGTTTTAAACCGGAAGTATTTGTGCGACTCTACATTTTTAATATTCGAAAATCAAAAAATTCGGGATACAATAGAACGTCATTAGGACAGTTTTCATACAATTTGTTTCGTTTTTTGTTCCTGTTAACACGCATCGGATTGTATTACGTCGAAATAAAGCCAGTGTTTTGGCTGAATTGGAATATCCTGCTAATAATTAAAAATACTATTTCAAATATCTATTTTGAAATGCATGAGAGTCCGATATTTAACAGTGATGAGAAGCGTAAATGTGTCATATGAAGAATCATCCGAGATGGGCACTAAATCTATATCAATGTTACAACATTGTCCACGGAACTAGTAAGGTGATATTAATAGGTAAGAACGATTTAAGATAATGCTGCCTAACTTTTCTCCTAAAAAGATAATTACAAACGTATTCCTTCAGGTTGAAGCGCTCAAATTCATCAAATCAAACATATTTATCAGAATAATAATAATAATAAAAATAATATCGTTAATATTCCTCGCTAAAAATATTAATAATAACTTCACTCGCCCACGGAGGTATTGCCGACAATAAAATGATATTCATAACGATTGGGAACAGTACGTTGGAATAGACTATTTGCTTATGAACTTAACCCGTTCGTACGCCTTTAATATATTGTTATTATCGTCATACGAATGAATTATGAACAATGGTGTTAAAAAGCGAAGGCTTTAACAGGTTAATTAGGCTTTGTTCTGTACGTACACATGTTATTGCCTTTTATAGACAGCGACAGTTTGTAAGAAACCAACGGTTAGTTGTTATAACCGCGTTGGATTAAAACCTACGTGAAGTATTATTATGTTTAAGCCGGCTTGACTCATGTTTGTTTTTTCGGGATGGCCCGACTAGTCTACCTACCTAGATATATATGATGATGGCAGTAGGCTCACCACTTATTTCACAGTAGGACGTAAAAGTAACTTGTAAAAAATGAGTGTGTACTAAGTGGAATAGGTGTGCAGGAGCAGAGGAGTACCTCTGCCTACCTCTTTGGGGATTACAGTCGTGATGTTATGTTCACGTTTGTCACGTGTTATTTATCAATGTATATTATCATTATAACATATGCCGATCTGTACGAGATCTCTCTTCAAGTTCTAAGTGTAGTACATCAGTCCGAGTACGGCAGGTCTGTTAGGGCCGAGATTGGCACTGCCAGCACTTTGATTACCTCGTAAGGAATCCCCAAGAGAGATATGGAATAACCAAATTCTTCTATCAAATACACATATATTTCGAAACTACTATTGCGAAGAGAAGTAATTGAACAGTTATGTCTTACTGGCTAATGTAATATCGACTCCCACGCGAACAGAAGTGCAGAACAGCTAGTGTGAAATACATATCGTATATCTATTATTACATTGACAGCAATACTTTGTCTCAATAGAGTTTTAATTCTACTCAGAGTTTTATACAAATACTTATTAAAAAGGCCGCACGGCTTCGGTCTTGAGTGACGTGAAAAGTCTAAACGTCAGTTAGGTAGCCATTACTACGATCTACACGTAAATCTAATTTATGCAGACGTGAAAGTAATTAGAACGAAACCAAAATCACTTTATCTATAATATAATCAACCAGTCAGTAGCAGACTGTACACGCCAGAATAAAAAGGCATATTTTAAATGGGGCACGTAATCCGAACACCCCGATATTCGTATCGCGGCGAAGCCTTCTACACCCTTACCCCCGCGTGGGGGCGATCGATATGGGGCGCTTTCAGCTATCTTTGTTTGGATGATATAAAATCTTCAGTGGGTGTGGCTACCACAGATATCATAATAACTAGATATGTCTTTTAAGATTTTGTATAGCTATATATATGCCACCGGAAAATAGGCATAACTAAAAAAATGAAGAATGACGATTGAAGTTGTTATTGTTTGTATACAAATTGTGAACTTAATTTTATCTGTGATTTGACATTTTACATAATAATAATCGTGTTGTAACAATATCTTTTGATTCCGTGTCGAGGCGGGTAAAGAATGCATCCCTCGATCCCATGCAGGAATACCAGGTTTTTTTAAGAGGCCACTAAAATCAGCGCTAGCTGGTCGCGGCATGGCGCAGCCTGCCTTTGCGCAGTTACATGCCCTGGCCGCCGACGGGTAGCAGGATTGGCGGTACGAGATGAGGCGCCATGATTTCCTTTCCCCGACCCACATACCAAGTGCGAGGATTATGGGCAAAAACCCCTTAGCGAATGCCTATGTCTCGCAGTTGAGTTAGGCTGATGAAGATGATAAACAATATTTTAGGAATAAATTGTCACACCGTTGTCTGATATTAAACTGGTCAAGTCTGCGGTATGGCATCTAAAAAAGGGATAAAATACACACGTATATTTTTTACTAAATAATCAGTTATATAGACAATTTTACACTCAGAACCAAAATAATACTTGTGCTAATGAGGCTAATAATTAGTTTGGGTGGGTAAATAATCCATTAACCCTGGTGTGCCACTAGATGACGGGCCGGTAATTTAGCAATAAAATTATTTTCTTGTTCATGAATACTTGACTGCTTGACTGACATTATTCATTTTATATCATTTTATATAATTTAAATCCACATAACTAATTGCAAACTTTCTTAGGAATGTGTGGGACACGTTTTTATATTTACAGAGTCAGTATAAATGTATATATAGTTGTATAGTACATTGTATAATTGTCATGCTTTCCGGACATTTCTAAGTATGATTTAATCTGTGGTTCGTGCACGTCATCTCCCGATTGCCAGCGCTCTGTGTTCCATTACTATGATTTATGTTCGTAGGTTCGCTTCGCTATTGTTGCCTGGGTTTTGTACGATGTTGGGTCATTTGTATTTGGTTATATACTGGGGAGTTATATATCAAAAATAATATAGTACGTACGAGCTGGTTATGTTTTACTAGTGAGTAATATGTATTTAATTGTGTACACATGTAAAAAAAATGTCACATTCTTATTTTTAATACTCCTGGGTTTACGTTACACTACAATCTCACCTGATTATAAGCAAAATGTAGGATGTAGCATGTTCACCTTCTGCTTCTTCTTCTTCGTGATTCTTTTCTTCAATAAAGAGGATCGTGGTTCCTTCGTGTAAGTGTTCTATTTAAGATGTTTTGCCATTCCATTGTATGTTCTACGATATGTAGGGCATCGTGAAGTGGTGTTTTGCAGTTTTCCCTTAGTCAGTCGTCTGAGGTTCCGACCTCGGGATCTCTTTCCTGCGAGTTTGCTGGTATCTATCGGCTTTTTCATATAATATTAATAATAATAATATTTATTATTATTATATGGGTCCTTTCGTGTTTCGTTTCGCACGTTTACATTGAAAATGCTTATTCACTCTTGTCTTGAATAATTCTAAATTGTACAAATCGGGAAAAAAAATCTTTAATTTCTGCCTCCAACTACGCTAAATAGAAAATCAAATTATGTACAGGTACCGGTATTAATTCGTGTAATTTTTCGTGTTAGCCTCACTAGATTCGGGCCCAATTAAGGTCTTTATTCATGAGCTCTCGCTGATCGCAGTGAGGTCGAGGCAAAGATTAACTGAGTCATAAGTTAAGCCGGTATGTAATTTAATCATGTAGAGATTTACGAAACGTTTAGTGGTAAAATATGAGAGACATTTGCGAATATGTATATACGATCGGCAAGGAGACGTCTCTATGAATATACCTATTTATAATATATTTGGACAACACATACGGCCATCTGGTCCTAAAGTAAACATAAAAAGCTTGTTTTATGGTAATCAGATTGCTAATAAACTACATGTATGTATATAGATATAAACATATTGACATATAATTACCTATATAGATATTTTCTATACTTCCAATGTATAGCAATAGGCTGACGTAAACGTAACTAGTGCACTTGGGAGTGTTCTACATTCCTCTGCCTACCTCTTCGGGGATTACAGGTGTAATGTTACTTTTTTTCTATACTCCCATATACAGAACAAGTACTTGTGCTAATCACACAAATATTTATACTGGGTGGGAATCGAACCAACACCCCACGTACCTTCTCTCTTTTCGTAGTTAATACATATAAGTTTTTAAAAATAATGTGGTATTGAATAATTCTCGGCAGTGGTTCACCTTGAACTTTAAGATTAATGAATTAAGTCGAATGTTGATAATCTAAACACCTGCGTGAAAACACTGAAACTTACTTGTTGAAGTCTTAAATTATTAACCGGCCATTAGTCTTAAACCGATTACTAGTTTGCAAGAATCGTTATTAAAGCTTCAAATTTTAAATATTTCTCGGGATTTATAGTCTTTAATATAAATGTTATTTTGCACGGATAAGTTAAATATGTATAAGTAAAGAGTTGAATTATCAAATAAGGTCAATTTATAAGGATTTATTAATAATATTAAACATCTTTGGACATTTCCACACACGGGCGTCTAATCCCTAAGTAGGCGCGAAGTGAGCCTGTGTTAAGGTAACAGACGTATGATAAATTACATATGAATCTATGTATTAACATGTATCTATATAGATAATTCAATTTAAATTAAAATTTTAGAACAATTTCCGTTTCACTCAGTGATTATCAACTGATGATGATGGGTTCAATGGATACTAAAATGTTGCAATCAATAATATTTTAATTACTTCAGTACTTCAGTAATCACTCGTAAAATTTACAGAACCTACATTGGTTTGGAACAAAATGTAATTCTATTTACTATTACAATCTAAGAATTAAAATTGTTAACAGTACCTAATTTAAAACGAAGATACAAGGTATTTGCTGAAAATAATGACTAAAAATATGTATATGAATAATTGAAGAGTGGGGAGCCGTCTGTCACACGTGTATTTACTTGCACTTACTATCTGGTTTCAAAAATTATTTACCTTACTTACAAACTTACAGACTTAATAAAGATAAAATGGATTTTGAATTCCATATTATCATTTCTACTATTCCACTTCTCATTTTACGTACCACTTCTCATTTCTAATATTTATTTTATAACGCTTCATGCTTGTAAAGTTTCCTTTATAAAGCTTCTTTCTTCTAACACTTCATCTTCTGTAACTCTTCTTGTATTTTATAATATGGATTTACTCGGGCAACGCCACGTTTTGATATAGCCATATATTTTTGTGTTTTACAAGTAAGAAAAATGTTTTCAAAGAAAACATTAAATTTTAATAGATATACTTAGTAATACTAAAATTGGAGTGTGTTTTGTTTATTGTATTTGCAAAGGAAAATGATTGTTTTGCGGGAATCATTTATCTTAAAAAATTATAATAGTTACTGTTATTACATTACTTGTCAGTGTCTACTATTTTTAAAATGTGGGAAATGTAACGAAAATTAAAACCACATGTTTATAGTCTATCATCTGCAAGTGATTATTTCGAAATCAGTTCTTAAAACAAACGTAAAATCACGCCTGTAAGACCCGCAACAGGCAATTTAGTGAATACACGGATAAATAATTGCTTGTTTTCTAAATAAACACAGATAAGCAATTGCTAACACAAGGGATAAATATGAAAAACTTAAATAAAAACCTAGTACCTACATATGGTACATGTACTGTCTCATTTATGTGGTCGCAAATAATCAAAATTATTAGTTACCCACTTAATTAGCGTTTTATCATATGATATCACAGTAGGTTGTTAGAATGAATAGCAAAATAAATGCGATATTTATTGCTTTTTGTTACAACGGAAATAATGGAATGGAATACCTGGAATGTAGAGTAAAGTATAACTATTGCGATCCCGTGGAAATAATAATAATCTTGAGAAATAACAGTAGCGTGATGCTTTTTCAAGGAAACATTAATATAAATATAGAGCAATATAAAGCTATATCTGTTTCAAGCTAATCTTACT
>DWDU01000805.1:0-16777 GCA_018245575.1 Jemadia suekentonmiller | reverse complement strand
TTCACCAGTTACGTTTACGTCCCAATATGGAATAAGTGGTGAGCCTATTGCCATACACCGGGAACATTACCAAACTCCGAGCCACTGCTAGAAAATCTAAATTAGAAAAAGCTGAGTGCCCGACCCGGGAATCGAACCCAGGATCTCCCGATCGGCAATCGCCCTTGCAACCAACACGACCAACGAGGCAGGCACTTTTAAATCATCAGCGACGCGAAGCTGTAAGCGATTCCGTATATAGATATGATTATTCGATTGTTAACAGGAAGGTGTCGATAAGGTACACGCCCCAAATACGGAACAATCATTCATTCATACGATATATCTGTATTATTATTAAATTATTCCGTTTTGGATTTATTCGTATCGCGTTCCGGGTAAACTAATTTTATGAATATTTATTTATCGACGGAAGCCTGTTGCATTTTGCATACAAATACTTGTTTCCTCGTCCATTTCGTGGTTTGCGCTTGTGTGGCGTGCGCACGTACGCGTGCAACGGTGCTCGATTGATTTTCAATTTGATTAATATTAAATTAATTAAATTGTTTCGAATTGAATTCAAATTAACTCTTTGCTCTTATATATGTTTATAATTGGAGGTTCATTTCTATTCTGCATAACGCAATGGATGTGCTAAGTGAATTGGTAACCGAACGCATTTTTGTTGTTTTAAACTAGATCATGAACAGCATATTATTATTATTATGTACTAGAATTTATAGCTGTCAATGATGTATAGTGTCTCGTTTGCTGTAGTTAGTTCTTGTTTGTCACTGTTTTCATGCAGTGCAAGATAGAAATTTGGTGGAAATAAATCTTGAAAGCAAGTATGTCTGCAGGATTTCTTCGCGGCTTCCTAAGCCAAAGAGATGTTAATAAATGGGGTTCGTACAACCTGTATTTTACGATCATTATTCATATTATAATCTATTATACACATAACCCTATCGCTTTCTGGGAGTTCGAGTTCTCTACCCTCCCCCCGTTCACTAACGAAACGAGAGTTCGTAATAAGTAAAAAAAAATGGTTTTTTTTACTGCAAACAACCATTAATCATTCCAACATTAAACCGGCCAGTATGCAAATAAATGCGACCAAATTTTGTTTTGTGTGGGCTACATTTATACTCGCTTTACGCTCCTCACGTTGCCCTATTGGCATGTCATCGTCAGCTATTAATTGACCTTGTTATTGCCGGTGTTATGATGTGCCTTTTTAAGAATCGTTTTTTTATTTCCATGTTCCATGTTTCCATCTACATGTGTATATCTATCATTAGCACTACTAACAGCATCTTATAGAAATTTGACACAATTTCCGTCCTCATCTTTTCTCATACTGCATCACAAGATTTGGTGTAACATAATACCCCATTAAAAGTATAACTGCTGCTTTGCGGCGAAAGTACACGCGGCGACTGTGTTACAGAAGTTGATGTAATGACACGGATAGGTTCAATTTGCTAATGAAAAATTAACTGCTTTCTCGTGTTTACGTCCATAATAGCCGGTGTAATGTTTGGTGTGATTAATAATAATGGCAGTCTACGACCGTTCATTAATTGGTGTTGTTACCCTACACTTTTTAATATCACGTTGTTTTTTATGTTGTTTTTTTGTTTATATTACAGCTAACTGCGTTAAATTATGTTCAAATTACTCACACATCAAGGTTTTGAAGAGTTGCCGGATCATAAATGATGTGATAAAAGAAATAAATGTATGTTAATAGCTAAGCTATATATGAAAGCCAGCGTCAGTCCTAATTATTTTGTTGTCCAAAGTCGAATAAAATCTTCGGAGAACTTCAGTCTGTATTTGAACTTTTCATACACGAATTTACTACTAACTCTTAACTCGTAGACTTTTTTCTTCATAATTTCATAGCGTTCCTAAGTAAGCTACGAAATATTCAGTAGTTTGATTCTCGAGTAGATTATGAATGTCTCACTGGCCTTTACATATGCAGATTATTTTAATATTTCATAATTATGGTTGCTAACAGTGATAAGAAGTTAAATTTAGTTAAATCAAAAAGAATTTATACGGATCTACAGGTCCAAGGTTTCGACTTGAATTCCCCGCTCCAACGATATTTATTATTAATTATTATTAATCCCTATTAATTATTAATAATTGTATCCCTTTGAATCACGTCTATCTCTATCCTTCAGGTTGGTAAGCGGTGGTGTGCTGGCATCTTCGCACTGCTCCCAACCTTGACACACACCCACTGCTCTAACCGCATCCATCAATCACGCATTAAGTACACACACATACATACGGTGACACACACACGTTCACACGTGCGCATCATCCATCTTCGACTTTTTATAAATTTCTGCACGACCCCGACCTATATTCTTCGCTACGCGTAACGCTCCAGATGTGATCGGAATCGTGTTAATATTTTTGTGGTGTGTGTATGTATAATAGTTGAATAAATTTTTACATATATATTTGGTTACGAGATGTAATTCGCAAAGAAATAAAGTCGAACGAGTGTAACCTAAAATATGTGTTACCTTCATTTATAGAGACTCGTAGAGAGGTGACGCTTGAAAAGTTGAACCGAGCATACTACTAACATACCTAGTTTCAGTTAGTATGGGTATAATTGACATCAAATAATTATTCGTACAATATACCGTGGATGATCTGAGAAAAAGACATCACGATGGTACAATTGTTTGCATGGGGTTCTCCACCGCTTACACCACCAATACATCATTCAATTATTACAGCATAGCGATTACAAGGAATCGTTCAGCATTCTCTACTCACTTAAACTAAACCATCCAACGAATTTACCAATTTGCCCGTAAGCGGCGCACGTCACGCGACCCGTGCGATACCTAGCTGCTGGTCGTAGCCGGCGAAATATTATGTAGTGCGGCCCGAACGAACAGAAACTTCGGAAATAAATATACGAAAATATGCTCCATGGGGGTTTTGTTATGTGTGCAGGGTTGGCGAGATTGTGAAATGCGTACGAATAATGATACGCAAGTAACTAAAGATAGTCGTTGACTGGTAGAATGGTCGCGACGTTTCTGTAGCTGGAGCGTAGGTCGCCATCATATAAGATGGTCCATTGATTTGAATAAGACAGCGAAATACAGAACACCCAGTACCCCTGTGGAATGGTGCCTTTCAAAGAATGCTTCTCTATATTATATACATATAGAGAAGCTTCTCTATCAGTGTACGTCCAAAGTCTGATGGATGGTTGGGACTAAAGAGAAATATTGCTCGTTGAAGCGCTTGTTACCATAACACGGTCACAGATAGCGTACGAGTAGTGAAGTGAAGTGTTGCAAATTCGTACAAGTTTTATTACAGTGCTTTTGAAAGCAAATGAAACTTATGTTGCCAGATAGTCAAGTAACATTAACCGCGATTTAATACATTTTGGTAGAGATTAACGATCTGCCCCTATCATCCTTTATCCGCATTGAAAGAACGCAGGCAGGAAATTCTATGTTTTTTGAGATCCGGAAAACTATCGAAATCGATAGATGAAGCGTTAAATCTTCCCATCGCAGATGTACATACATATGTTAGCACGCACGCAAAGTGGTTCATATGTACACTTTAAATAAACATATGTAAAGTGGATATAAAATTATATAAATGATTGCCTTTTATTTCGCATTATTTTTCCAGAAGTGCCAACCCTAGGAGTAATATTTATGACTGTTCGAAAACTTCCGTGCGCTACTAAGCTAGGATTTGGGACTGCAATTCTGAATCTTTTCGAAAGTTTATGCCTACGCCGTTCTCCTCTGCGGTTTGATATTTATGTAATACGCCTTGTATATTCTAAATTCTAATACTGTTCGCCGTAATAGCTGCACGAGAATTGTGAATTGTTACTGTGGCTTTTTATTTTCTGTCAACATAAACTTCTTCATCATTCTACTTTTGGATGAGGGTCTCTCCCACTAATCACGCGTAAAGCTTAGTCCACGTTGTCACACTTGCAAGTGCAGGTTAGCAGTCTTCACATGGTACACCACGCGGAGTATTCTAAGGTGTTCAGGATTCCTTGCAATATTTTCCTCCACCATTACAATCACTCATATTTAGTTTTAAAAGTGAACTTATTCTTATAAACAGCCGTTCGCCCGGAATTGTACTGACAACTGAAGAGGTAGACTGAATTGTAAATCATTAACATATCAAAGCTTTTATTTTGTATGTACTAATCGAATAGATGTTTGTAGGCAACGCTTACTGTACTACAACGTAAAGTAAACTTACGGGATTGTTCTGAGCACTTACATATCAATTGGCTATCAGCACGTCCGCTAGACATCCGTGGAAAGCGTTACAAAAGTCACCCGCAGAAATATCGTTTCCGAACCACTAGTAGCAATCGGCCGGCTGCGATCTCTCCAGAGTCGGTGGTTTAACGGCCAGTTTAATTGGAAACAGCTCACCGTTGATTGAAATGACTGACAAGATAAACGCGTGTTTCCAGCGCAGTCAACTTTATCGCGGCGCGCAGCTCGTCGGTGGCGCGATTCGAGTGACACTTTATACGAACAGAACTACTACAGCTGTTAGGCTGATGGATTTTAAAAAATGTGCCCTCAGACCATTCGAGAAGTTCTCATTTCATCATTAACTGTAAAACAGTTTTTATTGATTAGGCGAATCCTTTAAAAAAATCTGTTGAACACCATTAATAAAATTTTATTATCATTATGTGACGACAATTTATCTTTTTAGTTTGACATTTAGAATCACTACATTTTATTATATCCTAATTATATTTCACATTGCAAGCTGATATCGGCTTAATAATCTTGTGCTTTCAAATTAGTAAAATCTTTGCAACCATCATATTTAATACAATAAATCAGTGAAAGCCTTAGTAGCTTGAAATTCAGGCTCTCACTTCGGAGGCTCTCGTTCAAATCCTGGCACTCACCTTTTTAGAAAAATGTGCGTTTTAAAGTTGAATATCACTTGCTGTAACGGTGAAGGGAAAGATCGTGAAGAGTTCATAGAAAATATTCTCTAAAGCCGATTAAAATCTGATAAATCGCACTTATCCTGCGTTGCAGACTTTAAACCTATCATTTTAAGAGCAGACACGTGTCCAACTGTGGAATGACAAGAGTCGGGAAAAAAGTACCAATATTATTAATAGTATTGATACCTGGCTAAATGTGTACGCACGTATGTTCAAACGGTTCTTCTTCGTTTACAACGAAATATGGCGTAATATTTACATGAACCAATACTACATGACATCTGATGTTCTTACAATTACTCGTTGGAATCTATTCAGCGTTAATTGAAAATAGGTGGCGAGATAAATTTGCTTCATCGCTAACGGTGTCGCGTTCTCCAGAGAACGTGTCTTTGTTTATATTTTGTCTTTCAAGCAATAATATGGGTGGCTTGGATTTCAAAGTCCCCAGTCGGGAGTTCATACTCGTATCTCGTTGGAACGTATAACTCTACGAAGTTATGTGCGTTTTCAAGATTAAGTGTCACTCGCTGTAACGGAAAAGGAGAAAATTTTGAATGGGTACGAGTTTTGTCTTGATTTTATTCCATAATGTTCTTGCAGTTGGCCAATGTCACGCACACACTATGATGAACTTAATCCACTTTATTCTGATAGCGCACTCGTGTCTAATAGCAGAGTTGTGATTGGCTTGCATTTTATACCCAGTTCAGAACATGCATATTTAATTTTGGCATCGATAATGAAGATGTAAGCGAAGACAAAGTTCTCAAAGGCGAGGCATTGCACAAAGGAGTTTGTTGGACTAAAGAAGTTTGTTGACGCAACTGCAACCTTTCCACGCAACCTTAAAAATACATGTGTGTATAGTAACGAGAATGAACGACCCAGCAATAAATTTAAGAAGGCCTTCATTTAAACATCTTTTCAATTTGACCATTTGACCTTTGTTCGCGTTTGGACGGTTCTTGTTTGGGACGCAAAGAAACAAATGGAATAGTAAAAAACATTTGCATATATTGGGCTATTGCAGCACCGACTCGGCTGAGATTATTCGCTAGTGTCTTTAGTCCTCTTTTGGTATCCCCAGTGACCTTGGGTGCAGCATTTTGGAATAAGTTTTAAACCTTGTCCGATTACTGGGAAAAAGCTTAGGGGGTGAAAATAAAAATAACTGTAGATAGATGACGTTAAGGTTGCTTTCAGTCTTATAAATTTTATCTTACTAATCTTATCGAGATATTTAATTAAATTATCCTTATCCTTATCTTATCTCTTTTCTCATTTTAATAAACATTTTTGTAAATTATTTTCTTAGTCTTCTGAATAGTAAAAATATACATTTCTATGTATCTATAAAACCTATAAATTATACAATTATAGCATATCTATTTTGAGTCTTAACGTATTAATTTATAGAAAGCACATTGATATCAATTATTTAAAGTCAATTTATTTCACTGGGCATTTAATATTAGGATCTACGAGTAGAACTCTTTCTATGAGAATATTCAAGTTGTGTCGCATATTTAAACAACAAACCGTGTAATTACTTCTCATTTAAAATGCAATTAACTTGAAAAAGTATTCTTCGTGCGAGGCAAAAACAGCTATTGCTCGCTTAAATCTCAGCGGCGATAATGAAGATGTTAGCAAACTCACTCGGTCGCAAACACCGAACATGTTTACGATAGTTCAAGAAATACGGCTCCATGGAAGCAAGAAGGCGTATGGTAATGACGCACACACGGCTCGAGATACGACGCTGCGCAAACTCTTTGATATTCAAAAAGGCACGATACGACCGACCGCTTTAGTCCCCCTCGAAAAAAATATTCAGAATCTGCTCACATCGATGTACGGCACAGGTTTTTAAGAGTGCCCTTTAAGAGACCTCGCGTAGGGTTTCAACAATATGCGGTTCTACTACAGCGACCTTTGCTCGCTTTTGTTTGTGTGTTCTGTGAGAACGCTAAGTGACCTTAGGGTGATCTAGACACGTGACTGTCATATTTACTATGTTACGCTACAGTGGTTTTCTCCTGAGTTGTATCGTGTGAGGGTTAGGAGTCTTGAATACAGTACGCAATTCTGAAATATGATCTTAACCTGGTGTCGTGTCTTCAATACAATTTGAGACTATAGTAATTACACTATTTTAGACAATATTCTATACATCGTAGCTACTAGTTGATGTTTCGCGGTCACTGCAACCCATCAATGTAATTGCCCACGCCTGAAATACTGCTGATTTATTGAACTGATTAGTTGGTATTCCACAAAACTGAAATTGAATATTTCGTAACTTGACCTGTATCAGTCCGTTAAACTATTAGACTAGAATCCGACCATGCCAAGCACTATTGTCCAACGACAGAAATAAGCGCGGCTATTATGCCAAGCTGGTGCCCACTAGTTATAACATCTACCCCATTTTTTGATCTAAAAGCATGTGTTATTCCTTAATGCCCTGTAATTGATTTCCGCTGGGACTTCGGTTCTATTTATGGCTGGCATTGAGAAGAATTTCTAGCCTATTGGAGACGAATTGACATTTATATTCGAAAGATACTATAATAACTGACAACCTGCGTACCAATTATTTTTACAAAACGAAAGTGGTCCTCAAGAAGAAAAATTGGATATATACCTAACGAATATAGAGATAGAAACCTAAAAGAGATAAAACGTAACTGGTGAAACGTGGGAGTGTTCTACACTTCTCCGCCTACCTCTACGGGGATTACAGGCGTGATGTTACGCTTTTAAAACATTGTGTATGCTTGTGCTAAATCTACACTGATAATAATTTCACCTAGTTTATCGATTAAACCTTATTGATAACGGTGCCGAATTTTTTCTCCAACGTTTTTTTGGTCGACCGCACCTATGGGCAGTATAAAGACAAATATCATATATGCAGGCCGATATCAAAGTTTTTCATGAAGAAGAACAAAAGCGTTATAATTTATATACGTAAAATCACGCCTGTATCCCCGAAGAGGTAGGCAGTGGAGTGTAGTACCCTCCTACGTTTCACCAGTTATGTTTATGTCCCACTGTGGAATAGGTGGTGAGCCTATTGCCATACACCTGGCACAAATCCAGACTCCGAGTCACTACTAGAAAATTTAACTTAGAAAAATTCTATAGTGCCCGACCCGGTAATCGAACCCAGGACCTCCCGATCGGCAGTCGCGATTGCAAACAACACGACCAACTAGGCAGTCATAATTTATATAAATATCTATTTTATAGCTCATTAAATGTATGCAACGTACCCTGTGATGACGCAAAATATTTCAATTTCACAAAAGTTGAAGCAGAATACTGGCGAATGGGACGTTAAAGGAATGCCTCAAGCTGGCCAACTTTTAGTGGTCGGTAGAGGACCTAGTGTTGCTAAGATAAGCAATTGGCCGACGGCCAACCGCTGGAACGTTCGAGAAAGTTCTATGTGTCACGATGTACATTTATCTCGATTAATTTAAGAGTTTCAAGAAAAAATCTTCTCTGTTAAGTTCTTAAATGAACCAACATTCCCGTTAATATCTCTTAAACGTAACATCTATCTCTTATATACTTATATAACGTAATATCTCTTATATACTCGTATTATATTAAGTAGTTTGATCAGTTGTTATTTGCTCTTTTTTTGTGAATGGAGGAAATAGTAAACGAGAAGAAAGCAGAGAGCCCTATTCTCCGCGGCCCCATAGGCACTTTGGTAACGACCTCGAACAAGACTATAGGAATAACAACTTTAATGGTAGATAACCTATCGAAATCACAGTCACCTCCGTTTCAGTCGTGGAATTCCTTGCCGGCTTCTGTTTTTCCCGTTTCGTACAACCTGGAATTATTCAAGACAAGAGTGAATAGGCACTTTCGATGCATTTTAATTTATTTTTAACAATACATTTTAAGATGACGACACTCATGTATGTATGTATGTGTATAAATTTTTGTTTTCTTATTGCAGGTATGTATTGGAGCTACAGTAATTTGAATACAGATAAGTAGAAATTTACAATCGTTTTGTTATTGAATCTCTCATATTTCAATAAAGGTTATAAACAATCACGCTTGTTGGTTGAATAATTAGATGCAACCCTTTTAGCGTCCCACAACTGGGCACAGAAACTGATAGAGACTTGCAGTACATTCCGCCACGGCACTCCAGTGATAAAAGAAACTAATAAATGATTATTAATATAGAAAGGAATTGTAATTTCAGACGTTAAATAATTAAAATGTAGTGTTACTTCTAAATATTCCAAATTTAAATTTTGAAAATAATTTGCTTTCAGTCGCGGCTGCACAGAGTTGCTTGCGCGTTTTTCTTGTAAATATTGAAAACTATTTCGATACATATTAACTAAAAAATAGATATTTGCAAAAATACATACTTCGCTTCTTAATTTGTCAGTTATTTTAAACCGAAGTGTAGAGTTAGGTATTATGAAATTAGCAGAGGTTTTTCATTTGACAACCCTAAAACGAATCATAAAAACGTTTCTATGGAAAGTAATTGGCACTCTATGCTCTCTGCCTACCCCGCAAGGGACCTGGCGTGAGGATATGTATATATGAAAAGTAAATCTTGCATTTCGGTCCTAATTAGGGTTTTAGTTTTGTATGTGGTGAATTCGGTATTATTCTAATGATCCCATGCAATCGCATGTATAAATTTTTTATCAACATTTATTTCACCATTATCATCATCAGCCTGTCTTAGTCCACTCCTGGACCTAAGCATTCCCTAATAGCCCTGTTACCGCATCCAGCTTCTGCCTTTCGCCAATCATCCCCTACTAACCTCTCATCCTCTCTCTTTGTACTTGTCTTTATAATATAACTTATTCGCCTTCATTAAAAAAAGTTTGATAATTAATCACAGTTTGATAATATTTTATCATAGTAGTTGCCATAATATCGATCAACCATACAAATGGTTCCTATTTCGTTTCCTGCCGGTACTGAAATATCGATTAAGATATCCAGATTTGACCGCATACTATTTGAGTATGACATAGGAGGAACTGAACAAAGTTCCGAAATATATTCCACTGCTAATAGTGAGAAAAATTCCATGGTCGTACAGTTGAAATACAATAAAAACAATCAAATACCGCATTGTACATAAATTCCTACGATATCTTTATTAATATTAACCGTAGCGCAAACAATAAAAACCATTGTCGAAGTGGAAAATTCTGATAACGGTATTAACGTTTAGCGTGATTGTGTCTCATTTGCGTTAGTTTTGATTGTAGGGTTGTCACTTTTTTTTAATATATAAAATATCGCGGCGCCAATCATATAAATGAGTTAGGTATGTAAAACTTAATAAATAATACACGTCAAACCTAAAATTTAACGTACATACGTGAGCTTTCAGTTTTAAAAAAGTCGCTAGGTACTTTAAAAAATATTATCGCAGCGAATCCAGTATGTAAACCCTTCTTCAAGTCTCGAAGCGACTTAATACGTATCTAATAGATTAAATGTATCCTATCATATCTGATTGTCTAATTTACCCACGTAATCTAAACCAATACACAACAGCGTAAGCGTTGCTGCTTGGCAGCAGTGTATGATCTACAGGCAGTGTTTTCGCGGCCGTACTCGAAATACTTGATCATAACGTCTATTGAAAAACTTTTGTAAAAAAACATTATTAAATCCCACATTATCTGAATGTACCAGATGGCTGTTTAATATTATGGTGTTGTTCTTGTCTAATGTAGTAGCTAGCTACCCTGAAAAAAATAAACTTCTCTCTTTTGTTCCAACCACCCTTATCCGCTCTTTGTCGCGTGCGATACGGCCCACGTGCCCGCTGTCACGCCGGCGAGTGTCGAGAATGTAAAACATTTCAGTTATTACGTGTTTTGTCAGAGTGAACCGGTATGAACCGGTTCGTTCCACTTTTTATACAGTACTCTCTAGTCGCCTCTCTTGCCATTGTAACAATAGAAATGTTTTAGCTATAACGCTTTACTATTGTTAGTATATCACATGTAGTAAGGCGACAAAAGTTATTAATTAAGGAGTTTGTATAAGTACTTCTGCTATACTTCGTATCGCTTTCATACTCATTACATAATATTCATTAGTACATTATTATTAGCCGGCAATTCCCATTGTTTTGTTTTGTCACTTTTCATTACGACTTTGTTAGTTTCGAAAGTTGTTTAATTTAAAATACACAGAAATAATAATAATACATAAATAATAATACTGTCTGTTGTAGTATGCGTACACTACTTATTATTGTGTGTCTACATTTCGAAAGTAATTAATACGTATGTATGTGTGTATATAAGTATGTGTATATATGTGTGTGCATACATATAGTCTGTTATACCCATGCTTTAATAAACTTAAATCACACGGGAGGTTTGATAAAAAATCCTTATAGTTTTTATGAAGTTACAGTAATATTTCTATCGATACTTTCAATATCTGTTCCCCTCACCAATAAGAAATGTCGTAGTGGCTGCGGCGGACCAGAGACAAGAAAAACGTCTTTATAACGCACCTGGTGCCTTGTACTAACATCTATCTAAGGGACTATACGGCGATTTAGCAATTTACATCCTTGATAAATATTTAATGTAATTATGAGCTAAATATTTTAGAAATAATGTGAAATTGTCATCTCAGTGACATAAAACATAATTCAAATATTATATATTTTATGACAAAATATGAAAAAAAATGACGTCAAAAACGGTATGATTTATTATGACAAAATTTGATACATTTTTTACGACAAAATATGGTAATTTTTTATACTAAAATTTATTTCTCAATAAAGAATGAAAACGGCTGGTATAATATATTGACTTGTCTTATATATTAATCCGTGCGTCCGGTTAACTGTGCAGCAATTGATGGACATAAATTTTTTCTAATGTCACGCCTATGTTACCCCGAAGGTGTAGGCAGCGGAGTATAATACACATTCGTGATTCACCAGTTGTGTGCTTAGTCTCACCATGGAATAGGGGGCGAACCTATTGCCATACACCGCGTTTAGGTGAGTGAAAATAAAATAAATTAATAATAAATGATGATGACGATTACATCTAGTGATGAAAATAATACGTGAAATGATCTGGTGATCTCATTTGTACTATATTGCATTACGAAATGCAATTAAAGTTCCTTATTCGGGAGGGATATGGTCCATAAACATGCCGCGAACACAGAAGCCGCGAGTACAGTTTGGTGATTTATAGGGGATTTATGACATGCGTTCGAAGGCTATAAAATATATGTATTATTCATTGTTATTGGGTTTTTCTACGTGTAAATTTGTAACAGTAACAATGAGTCTGGATTTGAGTCCGTGTATGGCAATAGATTCACCACCTATTCCATGGCGGAACCTTGAACGTCACTGGTGAGACTTGGGAGTACCAAACCACTATTCTACCTACTCTTTTTGGGAAATACAGGCGTGACGTTATTTTATAAATCGTAAGATTTTATTTTAGTGCGATCTGATTTTTTCTTTACTCCTACTCAATGTTATGATCTTCGAGTAAAAAACTGCACGAAGCAGGCGAGCGTTATTCCAAATAAAAATAATAATATGTAGTAAACCAAAAGAACGTACATAGTAAATGTACAGACAAAGGCGGGTTTTGTCAAAAAGCTTTGGTTTTGGCCACAATATAAATTGTTTGTTCATGAACAATCTGATAACTATTTGTTATACCTATAGTAAACATTATAAGTGTTATAAGATTACAGTATGCATCGCTAATTTTGGATAAGCGATGGAAAATAAATTCAGCGACATTTACAGTGAGTCTTTGGAAATTTACAATTTAATTACAAGGATATTAATGTGAGGATCTTGGAATTAAGCTTTTCAAATTTACTTTTTTTTATTCTTGACGCCTTTATTTCCCCATAGGGTAGGCAGAGGAATGTAATTTACTCCCACGATTCACTCATAATTTCATTTTTATTTTCGAAATAATATGAAAAATTATAACGTAATAAGGTACCCGCAGCAACAATGAACAGAATCTCAAGATATTACTATAAACAACTCTGAACGAACACTTCGGGACTAAGTTTAAAACCGTAGTGGCATTTTAATTAAGGACATTTTAAACGTCTCATACATTTAATTTGTTGCAAGAAAAACGTCTCAGGAGCCACACCTGAGCTACACTGCGATTTGTTAGTCTAGATCCTTGAATTAGTATTAATTTAGTTGTATTCTCTTGTGACCATTTTATTGTGTAAAACGAAAGCCAAGTTTTTAAGTTCATTTAAAACTAGTCCTATTTGAAATACAAGTAATTTTGTATTGAAAATATTTTTTATATTGAAAGATTTCCTATAACAAAAGTTACATATGAAGAATATAAATATTCTCGTGGTGTACATTAATATATCTAATAATATGGAGCATATACATATGAGATCAATAATATATATATATTGGAACACGAGTCTTCTGTCAGTATGACATGAGACACAATAACAGAGGTAAGTTTCTTATGTAGAACGAAACAATATTATATGAATCTCCTGCAGTCAAAACGTTCCTATTGACATTTGAATAAGGACCATGTATGTACATTTGTCGCATTTTCAATAAAATGAGAGCAATATTTCGAAAATCTCTTTTAAGTTCATTTTACTTTTCATTACTCCGATAAAATATATTAAGTGAAGCCAAATCAGTACAGTCTCAGTAATTTGATGCGTGCCTTACTATTGGTATCGAAATTTCAATTATCCTTATCATATTTCCATCTCACACAAACGTTTTGCTATGTAATTCTTTATTAGAATGTTCGTTTGTGTACCTCAAAAACCTCAATCTCAAACCGCACCTAAATCTAGAACAAGTTAGTTCGTATCGACTAAAAGTAACTGATAAAGGTGCCGAAGCGGCTTAGGATCTGTTTGTGTCGTTATGTGATGTTCGTGATCGTGTTGTAATAATGTGTTTAAAAATATCATTCTCATAAATATACAATTGACACATTAACATAACTTCAAGCCTGTATTTCCCTAAAAGGGTAGGCACAGGAGTGTTGTACTCCTACTTTTGACCAGTTATGCGTCATGTTATGCGTTTCATAGAAGGGTGGAGCTTAACTGTGAGATTTGAAAAGTATTTTGTTCCTATTAACATGATATATTCTAACAATAAAAGATATGCTATACATATGTTTAAAAATAGACAAACGTAACATCACGCCTGTAATCCCCGAAGAGGTAGGCAGAGGAATGTAGAACATTCCCACGTTTCACTAGTTACGTTTACGTCCCACTATGGAATAAGTGGTGAGCCTATTGCCATGTATCGGGCACATATCCAGACTCCGAGCCACTACTAGAAAATTTTAATTAGAAAATTTAGTAGTGCCCGACCCGGGAATCGAAGCCGGGACTTGCACCAAACACGACCAACGAGGCAGTCTGAAAAAAAGATAACTTCACCAAATTCACAAACAATCCGATTCGGGATGGATTACTAAGTTGCATCATTCATATATTAAGCACTCTTTCTTGGGTCGTGGCCGAATGTCCTACTGCTTCATCATATCTAATGAGCAAGTAAATGATTCTTCATGAGGATAATTAAAAAAAAATAATTCTGTACTTCCTTACCGAATATTTCAAAACTTCCAATGGAATACCGACTAAAATCGATATACTCACTTGATGTACGTAACACCTGCTTCATAAATCTTATTGTACGAAAGAATCCCTTGCATTTCGCTCGTATTTCGATAAGGCAAGAGGATTCCTTTCGGAGAGAAATAACAGTAGTACTTAGATAGTGTTACAGGAGACACCGACGGAGGGTATAAGAATTTATATGCCATAAATTTATTATAAATCCATCCGGACTATATTTCACGATAAATAAATTGCAAATATCTTTAAACAGCGACGCGCGGAAGTTGGTTATAAACTGGGTGTACTTTGTGGCAGCCTGAGACACCATATGGGGCCCGTCTGGCTAGCTCCAGTCCTCCCTATTAATCATTAATACTGTCGCAGCACAGCTATATATTGGACTCTGCTGCGTTGGTATAAAGGCCAGACTCCCAGTGACTTATAGTCGAAATGGCATATCCCCGCCAATGTCGCATTATCGAGTATGATGTATCAGTAGCTTCTCTTTGACAACTTTGCCGAGCAGTAGCACTTAAAAATTGTAAGAACTAGGTGCGTAGTACTACCACTTGCGTATCATCTACCACTCTCTGGGGTTTGTATGTGAGATATAACTGTAAAGGGATATGTAAAGAATCAACTAACCAAATATTTGAACGTTTACGGGAGAAATTTGGTCAAGTGTAATTAGTGAACGTGTTAAAATAGAATTGTAGTGATTGTATTAATAATAATGATAATCGCTAATAATGTATTGATATTCCACAATAACGGTCAATTGATACCAAGCTAGGGAAAGAAACATGGGCTCTTGTGACCAGACAGCTGATAAACTATGGAGATATGAATATAAATTTCTATATGCCTATGTACTTGCATAAATATAATACAGACTCAAAACATAATACTCATGTACATGACACAAACACTTGCGATTCACGGATCAGCGGTCAGTGTCACTTGTCATTGACCCAAACTATGCTCGCCATGGTGTGTTGTCATTCTTAAAAGGCATCTAATATCCATAAAATGGAATAATGAACGGTAATGTAAGTAAGAACTCTTATGGAAAATAACTCTTTTGCGATGGTAGCGAAATCTTTTACCGTTTTTTTTTTAAATGAACTTTAAAAGTCGGCAATGGGAACTCAACATCTATAGATCTAGTGATTGCGAACTAGTAGCCATCCGCAGATCCATCTGTGATAGATTAAGTTTTAAAATATAATGACTTAGAATTTCACAACTTTTATATCCAACTACTAGTTTCATACGAATATTCTCATTCACAACTGACAAAGTTGCAAAGTTTTGTTTACAAATTATTCACTAGTTCATTTATGCATTACATCCTTTTTTTATTATTTACTATTATCCTGAATACTGAATTGACAGTAATTTATTCCCAACCATATTATTATAAAAGTCTAATATACCAACAGTGAACCTATATGGTAATGACACCCATAAGCTTTTATATCAATTCTCGCATTTCTGTCTTCAAAAATGACAAAACATTCGTGCAAAGTTACATCCCCTATCCTTCAACCTCAATGGTTAAATTCCAAAAATACAAACCGCTCTCTTACGTCATATAAAGAACCTTTGTGGAAAGTTTCATGCTTCTAGACCGATTGGTTTCGGCTGTTTTGATTAGCCAGCCTCTCTTTTCGTTCTTTTATACACGTTGATTATACATAATACGTATGTACGTAACATCAGGCCTGTAATCTCCAAAGAAGTACGCAGATGAGTGTAGTACACACCCACATTCCACCAGCTATGTTTACGTCCCACTATAATGTATGTGGTTATAGCACGGAGTGGAATAATGCTAGAATAGTGGAAATAATGCCATCAAAATGTAATGGTTTAAAGTGTAAACACGAAACGAAGTACTTTGTCTACAAGATATTATTACTATCACTACATAGTATAAAACAAAGTCGCTTTCTCTGTCCCTATGTCCCTTTGTATGCTTAAGTCTTTAAAACTACGCAACGGATTTTGATGCGGTTTTATTTAATAGATAGAGTGATTCAAGTGAAAAGTTTACATGTATGATAACATCCATTAAATAGTGGAGAAATACTGTTATTTTTGAGGTTTCTAATGTGATGTCGTTAATTATCA
>DWDU01000804.1:0-16795 GCA_018245575.1 Jemadia suekentonmiller | reverse complement strand
CATATCCAGACTCCGAGCCACTACTAGAAAATCTAAGTTAGAAAATCTAAATTAGAACATTTTTGTAGTGCCCGACCAGGGAATCGAACCCGGGACCTCCCGATCGGCAGTCGCACTTGCAACCAACACGACCAACGAGGCAGTCATTTCATCATATTCCTATATTATATCTCAAAAATATCATTTGATATTAATGTAGACAATTCAATTCATTAATTTACGCATAACGTACACGTGTATGCTATTGTATATTAAGGTTCCAAAATGGATCGATAAAGCTAAATGTTGCTGGATCTCCATTTATTGTACGGATTCCTATATTTATTTTAAAAATAATAATGCCACTGTACAATTTCAGTAAACAGATATGGACGCGGTTCACACTTTTTTCAGCATTAATGACTTTATACCTCTTGAAATGGTTACTTAAATGTCTGTTTGAAAATTTCTTAAACCGTTACGTAACGTGTTTCAAAGTCGTGAAAGCTGAAAGTGATTGCGTTTGCGTCTTTTAATATAATTTCGTAACGACTTCCTTACACTTTTATCAGAGCTATTAGCGACGCTCTTCCATTTTCTTTTTTTTATCACCATTATCATGAGTTCCGGTGTTGAGATATAAAATATTTAAAAATATGTAAATACAATTTACAATGACAAGTAGGTACTTATTTCAACGAACAATCGGTAAATATTTTGTTTATAATAATCTGTTACTTTTATTGTCTTTAAAATACACGGATATATAAACGGCTTAATAATATAAAAAACGTTTGTGGTTTAAAACTGATATTAAAAAAACTATCTGCTTGAACATCACAAAAAGGAAGAAAATTTAACGTATGACACGAGTGCCATATAGAATAGTTACAATAGAATAGATCTGTTTGTATAAAGAATGTATATACCTAATCTTCGATATTTACGCTAAGCGTTTTTTTGGTTACTCTCTCGTTGTTTTGTTTTCTCCTTTTTAATAATAAGCAGAGATGGGTTTTTGTTTTTAACTTTAAATTTATTGTTTAGTTATATTTATGTGGTTTTATTGTCGCTTTTGGTTGTCATCTTCCGTGACGTCACCAAGCGGGTCCTGCGGAAGGCCAGCGCCGGCTGTTGTTTAACAAACAGCACAACGATGGGCAGGGTCTGTTTCAAAGTGATTAATGTATGGATTTTGCTATAGCATAAGTACTCACTATGAACGCATTCTTTTTGCATCGAAATTTTTTTTCAATTATTTTTGCACCCAGACACAGAACAAACACTTGTGCTCATTACAAATATTTATTCTGGGCGGGCATCGAACCTACGATGCCCGGCGCAACAGTCGGCTAACCTAACCTAACCACTGCACCAACGGGCCAGTCAAATTCAATAACTGAAGAAGAACAATTTGTCATGGAGAACATGGTGTGCAAATTTCACATTATCTAAAGGCTTTATAAGCAATAATCAGCTTTGAATATCAAGGCAGCTATATGTCGTCTGTATCGGACTAGTGATTATTTGGCTTCTCGTTCATAACGTTAACCGAGAGTTTATTGTTCTTAAATACATATCTAATCTATAATTATGGTACACATATGAAATGTATGTAAATACTTTTGTTGTAAACTTTTCAAACATTTGTTCAGAACAGCTATAAAAACAGCTTTGGTATTTCAATGGTTGTTTACGGTTCGGTTAAAATTTCTTTGTTTGTGTTCAAAATTAATCGTTGTTTATTTGTTTTTCTTTATTAAGCACATAATAATGTGCGAGTATATTTGCACATGTGCCGGATTCCATGAGTTCGCGAGAGATTAAATTTCGCTCGGCTCGAGTCGCCTGCTTGTTGTCGATAAGAGGTATTCATGTTTTGTTTCCGTTCTAAATTAATGTTTCAAATTCAAAATGGGCTGATTTTGAATTAATGGTGCAGTGGTCGTCTGTCTGTCTGGTTTTAGAGAACGAATATTCTCTTAGCAATCATAAGTCTTTTGTTCATTAACTTTTCCACTGATAATTAACTTTAATATGTGATATGTTAGCGTGGTAATGGATACATACTGCTTTATAATGTTTAAAAGATTTCGACACAGAAAAAGTCTGCGTAAGAACATAGCGTAAACAAAATACACATATTTTCTTGAAAATAATGTTTTGGGTACGCAAAAACTTCAACAATGGAGTTGTAGGTAAGTAACCATAATTATACGATATTGTCACAATACTCCATATAGGTACGCTCCGATTATTATTTTCAATACAAATCGGAAAAGATACAGTTGGTACGGAGACAGGTTCATTCGTGAGATCAGTAGGGCTTACACATGTTCCGATAATTTTTTGTTATTGTTGAAGAGCGATCCAGTACTAGACATCGTTAATGGATACCTTTCTTGCTCTACATTTTACGCTTTGTGTCATGACACGCCTTGAGTCCCTATTTTGCTAATAAACGTAACATTATGCCCATAATCCCCAAAGAGGTAGGCAGAACAGTGTAGTCACACTCCCACGTTTTAAGAGTAACATTTACGTCCCACTATGGAATAGGCGATGAGGCTATTTTGCTAATAACGTGGAATATCCCAAAGTATTGGTACATTTACTTGGTTTAATATATTTTCTATGGGCACCTTCTACAGACATTGTATCGGATAGTGCACAAACGTCGTAACAAAACGAAAAGAGGAATTCAATAATAACAGTGAATGTAAAACTCAATCTTGCACAACGCAGTACCACTCGTAGCATTTTCTTTTCAAGCGGGTTTTGAATGCGGGAAGCCATAGATCTATGCATCGAGTAGATATTGGACAAAGCAACTGGCTGACAACTGTTCCCATTTGCCTATTGTTGTAGATATTGCAACAATGGCTTGCTCTCGTGGTCTGACCCATTTGTGTCCTCGTTGAAAAATATGAAAAGTTATCCCGGGCGAAAGTTTTTTTTTGTTTACATTGCCCAGGCTCCAGAGTGTAATGAATGAATGAATTGTACGAACCCACTAGAATGTAATCCCACCCGGATAAAGCTGAACATAAAAAAGTGGTTTTAAATTGCGCAAGTGAACAGTTACGAGTTGATTGAGAACGTACCAGATTATCTCCTTTTATACTTACGTTCGTTATGTATATAGGACAACGGTTTTTTGTATAGCCATATTCAAGTTGAAAATGAAACTTTTGTTTTCGCAGCGTAAGTTATTACCCACAGCATTATTATCCGCGCGCACATTTCGTGCTTCGTCCGAAAAATTTGCAAGAGTTTTGTATTACCAAAGTTTCGCGCAAGTGCTAATCCAGCTTTTTGCTTTAAGAACAATAAACAAGGAAGGCTGCAAGTTGCTAGACTCCACACGCTTCATACCGCTCAATAATAAACTACGGACTCTAAAACAAACTTCTCTATTATGTACACGAAGGAAACTTACACCTTGAATAAACTTCGCGCATCTAACTCCAGTCTAGAATGTTTGAAAACTGCACAAACATAAAGCCTTTATCTGTGTATATACCATTTGAAGTAATTAGTTCCGAAGACCATTAAATTTGCATGACAGTAACGTTTCTTTGGCACACGGACTTTTAGCTGTCCGAACATTTAGATGCACCCTCGAAACCATAAAGATGGCTGGCTGTCCCTACAATACAGCTGTTAACTTAACGTAAATGAATATTCAAAAGACTTCAATATGCTTGCCACGTTTGGCTGTTTCTTTTATGCACACGTTTAATTTTATCGGTGACCGATACAAATTAAACGTAGGTGCTTTTAGCGAAATAAAATGAATGAGTGAATGAGAACTAAGATAAATGAGAATGTTACATTAGTTCATATACCTACATGTGAACAATTAACAATTTTTACGAAGCATGAGATGCCTTAAAACAATATTCAATGATAAAAGAAATTTTTGCATTTTTTGCAATTAATATTATTGTTTTTATATATAAGGCATGGTTAAATTGAATTCAATAAATTAAATGATGATTACACGATGACACATGAAATTTAATCTTTAAAATTCGTAAAAGGCTTATTTTCAACCAAGCTGTTAACAATCGTGGATAAGAACGCGATAAAATTCCAAATTCCATTGTTTATCCCTCAAAAATTGGGTCATAAAAAAGGAGTTATCGCTCCCTAAACCCCAATCACAATTTCGGTTGAGATATGCCATACATATTTCACTCCGTTACGCTCTCACAACCTCAGTATAAGTGTACTTTTAGGCAGAATTTCATGATATATACGAGTAGCACACAAGAAGTATGTACTTGTGGTCGAAAGATTATGTTGTGGGTACGTCAGTACGCGAATATTTTACATGCGTATATGTTTTGACCTTAATTAAGGGTTAATTTGATGAAAGCGAAAGAAAAATTAGTAGTTTTGGCGCAAAAATATTTCTAATCTGACGTATAGTTATCATAAGCCTTGCGAAGTTGTCGAAGTTTATTAACAGAATTTGAATTCACATCACGACACGTATTACATGCAATGGAATGATTTGTTTTGGCACCCGTTTATCCGTACAATTCCAATTTTTCAAATTTCAAATATTATCATTACATTACGTTTGACTTTGAATACTCCGTAACAATTCACGCGCGTCTTAAATTTGTTTCATACCAAAAATATCTTACTTCTACAATTAGTTTATTATTTTAACTGTCTTTGTGGTCTAGGAAGAGCTTCTAGGATCCATCTCGGCGTCGAGTAAAGTATACTATTTGGTGCTTCAAGTTGAAATTCTCAGTATTAGCGCGAAGTCTGGACTCGTGCCCGGTATATGGCAACAGGTTTGTAACAAACTTTAGTAGGCTATGCACTCGACTACTACATAAATGGTGACATGTGAAATAATAATTTCACAACTATATCTACCCTTTCGGGGAAATATAGGCGTAACGTTATGTTATGTAATACTGATTTTAACTTATTGATTCCTTTTAACGTTTCATAGGAACTAGAGAGGCGCGTGCGTCGCTTCTGATGACAGACTAAATTATCCAACAATAAAAACATCAGGACCGAGACCCAGTGATTAATGTTACGTAACATATTAAAATCATAGAAAAAATATAATGATTTTTGCAATACTTGTATTAAATATCACCATTGTCATTATCATAATTCATCATCATCGTCATCATCAACCCGTTTGGAGATGTCCAAGAGATGTCCAACATTATAATTTAGGATATCTTTTGGTAGAGTTAGAAGTGTTAAAGCCGCCTGCCGTGTATGTTAAGTGCTAGTTGGTCATATCAAATAAAACATGGTTATTCCGAAATTGAAAATGTCAATTTAACTTTTCAAATTTTCTTATCTTATTTCAACATAATACAGCTTGCTATATTTTGTGAAACTTGCTGTTTCTTCAGCAGTAATCGTCGAATGTAGGTCGGAGGCGTTCGTGCCACGGGTACATTAGCGTGCGGTTTCTGCCAACATTTTTCACAAACCATCACTCGGCGAGGAATCGACCTGATTTCAAGGAGATAGTTTCTTATTCGTGCGCTGTTCTTTTTGAATATTGTTGCATGAAGCATTGTATCGAGCACATATGTATGTTCAAATATTTGCTAGGTTGCATTTGCTAGATATTATACATGGGCATTTATGATGTTGGTAATAACTGAACTCAGTATGTTTTTCTGTACCAGATTAGGAGCATATGACCATGCATACTAGTGACTTCTGATCATGTAAATTTCATATGTTCATACGTAAAATAGCTAAGTATAATTCTGTCTTTCGTCATGTATCTAGTAATGTAGGTATCTACCTTTTCATTAGATTGCATTACAATTACTATATCGGGGAACATACATTTCTACCTATCTATATATACGAGTATACATTCATTCTACACGGGACAAGCATTCTTTCCAATGATACAAATATATGCTCTAGATGAACCCATATCTGTCGGATTAGCGGTCAGGGTCACTACCCATTTGAACAACAAGCCGTTCAAATATGTTTACAATGAAATTATCGAAGACTTTTCATCACTTTCTGTGTATTATAAGAGGATTTGTAGTGTATAAGTTGCAGCATTAATTTAGCATTGGTTTTTAGCAGTTTTTTTACTTGCTCCACATACACCGCTGGATAAAAATGCTGTTTTTGATAGTGTTCTAAAAACTTCAGATCTCAAAGATGTATTTTAGTTGTTGATATCAATGGAAAGATTTAGCAATTGTTGAACAATTGGACTTATTAGTTTTAAAAAAACTCAATCGCTTCTTAGATCACCATCTGTTAGACGTATGTAGGGTATATAGTTTCAAAAAACCTACTTTTTGATGGTAGGTGAATGCATCCTTGTATTTTTCGCGTCACGAGACGTTTTCTGGAAGCTCCTTGGAATTCAAGTGATTTGAAATAACGTTAACCTATCGCTGAGTTACATAAAGTTTGGCAGAATTCCGTTCGCGTGTCACGCTGCCAATATGAATCGAATGAATTCCGATTGTCATTTCGTACTGACGGCAGGACGATTTGCGAAGACGATGTGCCGTCACGTGACCTGATGGGTGCACATTTACATACCGTTAAGCCTGTCGCCGTTATAGTCATGCAATTTTCATGTTCTATTACCCTAGTTTTTGCCACTATATTTTGTGTACATTAATCCTCCGATGTTCATTCAAATTTCTTCGGCCGCAAAATTTTCTAGTGGTCCAGCAGTGGTAAAAGTTTGACCGTAACTCATTAAACTTTAGGTATGTTGTATACATGTGTGTCAACATTGGGCACGGACGAGTCTACGTAACATTTGACTACGTGAAATTTTTTAATATGGTTCTTCAGTTCGGGTTGGTGAAGAGGTAACTCAGCTAAATGTTCAGCTATCTGTTTGTGTTTTATTTTACAACTCCATAAGGTTGCAATTAACATGCACTCAGATCGCTTTGCTTCAAGCATGCAATCTTAACTATGTCAGAGCTAAGAATTCTCCCATCTTAATATTCTACAAGAATAAAATTCCTAGTAAAATGAGTCGTGAAATTCGGTGTAAAAAAAGCATAAAAAAAACTGGAGCACAAATGAATTGAAACGGTCAACTCTGGCATTTTCACAAGCAATCAATTCCGAATGACATCAATGTTGGGCCAAACGAGTTATGGTGAAAAATGAAATAAATTTCCATCGATAGCTATCCATCATTTGGACGATCTCGTGCGCTAAGCGACGGTATAGAAAAATAATTGATTTTTAGATGAAGTGCCCCTATTCGGGACGATGGATTTTTAGAATGTCATTGACATTTCACGCAGATGTAAAAGGGTATTTTAGATTAAAAATTAAACGAAAAATTATAAATCATAATGTTAGACGATGCATTATAGCTTAAAACGTATATCATATCAACCTCCGTTTCACAGGAAGTAACCATTAACTAACGACACTTATTACCGAACCAAAGAAAGCATCTTAAACAGATATGGATTTTAAATATTTTATTTATGTAAAATCTTAGACGCTTAGAAATCTTTACAGAACGAATACAATTTATGGGTCAGGTTTTTTAAATGTTTTTCTGCCGTATATTATAACGAGTAGAACAGCCCTAGATGTTATATAGTAGTAGTAATACATTAATTACTCAATATTAATTGTGATGTTATTCTTTATACGTATTCACGTGTAAATTAGAATTTTAATGAACAAAGCATTGAAGTATTGACTAAGATGTACGCAACAGTTTCTATTGAACTTTTTTCAAGTACGCATTAATAATCTGGCAATTTATTTGATTACGGGAGCGATTGTTGGGGAAGGTTCTCCGCGGCGCAGGATTCGAGCGGTCTTCAAGTTGACGTCAAATAAATTTTATAGCTCTCATTTATAATGTATCAAAGAATCGATTTGGAAACAGATATATTATTGCCAATAATTTAAGAGTCTTTTTTTTATTATCGCGACAAACGATGAAGTGACGATTATTTATTAATAGGTATATATGTTCATATACAGGAAGCTTCAAATAAAAATTTGTCAGCTATTTTAATAATGTAACTTTATTTAGAGAAAATCGGAAAAATGCGTCATATTCTATACTTATATACGTACTCATATTCTACAATAATAAATAAGGCTTTTTATTGTTTTTTTAATATATGAAAAACCTGACAGCCGTAAAAGTTTCCTTTACACTTCTTATTTATAATTATAACAGTAGACGATATCCTTATAATTTTTGTAAAGGTAATATTAACCTAAAAATCACTCGCGCATGAGCACGTCGAGTCGCCTCTGCGATAAATTTTCATTGACATCATCCGCGTCGGTGTGTAACAGCTGTAACAATTAAACGTAACACGGCTTATGCCAGTGTCAGCATAGCAACGTTTTGCTTAAAAGTGTCCTAGTGCAGCTAATACAAATTTCGTTTAGACACTCTACGTACTAAGTATACTATTAAGTATCCTTTACACATGCATAAATAAAAGCAGGGAGGAAACTTGTTCGCCTTAAAGATCTTTAGAGTACTCGTAGTCATAATGTTCGTCGAGACGTGTGTCTGCCAACCTGCATTTAGCGTCATAGATGGCCTTAAACTTTTCTCACTCTGAAAACATTACTGTTCAACAGAGAAAAGATTAAAGGATTGATATTTATAAAGAGAAAAACATACAAAGCAATTTATCCGCTGTTGTAGATTTCTGTTAAATATGCATCTCGCAAACGTTTTGCACAACAGAAATAAAAACAAAGCAAAATTAGGTCAGCAACAATGGCTGATTAATATTATAACCTACTTTCTATACAGCGGAGTGGTTTGTTTAAAAGAAGGAAAAGAAGAATCTTTCGCAGTATTTTTCTATTGTATCATCGGTTGTGTAACCAACGAACGCGATTAAACGTGTGGTAGTGTATTAATATTTTTGTTACGATTGTATGCGTGATAACTAGTATTTGAAAGTAATGTTTAAACTTGCACTTGCACACACACATTTACGCAAATATACGATCGTGTTCATGCATGCATGCATATAAGGCGCGCGCGTGCGTGTGTGTGTGTACTGCATTGTATAATTTTACAAGCAACTCGTACCAAGTCTACGTTAATATAAATAAATATATTTCACGAACATAGGTAACTCGTGATACATCTACATATGATATATACGTAGGTTCGTCTAATTTGTAGCATTTAGTACAATTTGCAAGCAATACGTCGCTACGTGATCTATTAGGCTATTAATTATGTATTAAAGCCTATAAATTGTACCCTTGTATCATATTACATCTATGTGTCTAGAAATAAAGTAAGCTCGACATTTTCGTCGAGCGCCTAAAAACACGTTTTTTGTTTATCATTACATTGATTACTTGTGAGTTAATTTAATTTAATTAACTCTAGATGCCACTTGATGTATGTATACCCTGTTTAGCTGTAACTTATTAGTCCCGAATATTATTATATACCAAGAGATTATTGTTTATGGAGAATTATTGTCAAAAGTGACCAATACAAACTCGTATACCTAACAATGTTTGAATTGCATGTAATCATGTGGAATTAGTTATCCAAATAATCATGTAATTAACAGAATGTGTGTAATGTAATTTTAAATTTTACTTTTTCAAGTAAATTGGAATGTTCGACGAGAATGTAAAACGCCTTTTATGAGGGTTACGTTGAATCCAGTAAATTACCCTTGCTCTTATCTTATTATAACTTGACTATTTCGTAAATCAGATTATTTGTGGATTATTACATGTCAGAGTTACATAACATAATATATACATATACATATAATATTACATAATATGCTTATTATCGAGTACGAAGCATTGTCTAATAAATAATTGCATAAATAGCATTAAAGTCATTCACCATACATAGATTACAAGTACTTTACGAAAGTAAAAAACTAGTCTTTCTATAATTTCCGTAGATTTATATAGGTTTACTATAGTTACAGGTTAGTGTCTTATATATAAAGATTGAGGAAGGACCTAATTTAAAAAATATTTTTATTGGAAACATAATCAGGTATTGAGTCTTTAAATTTGCTGTTGGATGGATTGGAACATCAGGCGTTTCTCATTTAATACTTTTAACGATTAGCAACGTGTAACAAAATAAGTGAGACAAATTATATTATATTGTGTGCTTGCCAAGATGCGCACTTGCATGTAGGTACATATATCGAATACGGTATGCTAAGCTACTGTGGGTTGCAAATCTAATACTTAAATATTTTTTCCTTTGCTCATGGGACCTGCTATTGTATTTTAGATTGACAATTAATGAGAGTGTGAGTTGATAAAATAAAAAAGTTGCGAGAACAATCTCATTCTACTCTCATTCTACTGCATTTCTACTAGACTGTTTTTCCAGGCCGCATTTGTGAAAAGCCGAAAGTAACTATAGTGAAAATGTAAATAATTACAGTACCAAACACTTTAGGACAAGACTATAGTAAAGAAAACCGATATTTCACTCGTTGCCACGTATACTGCCGGTAATAAATATTTGTATGAATGTCTTAAACGCGCCCTGAAGAGTTGTCTGGCAACTCGGCACTCGGTAACTGGAGTTGCGACGTTAATTTCGAATATAAATTAAAGAAGACGCCGTAAGCAACCGTCGAGTTGCGAACAAACTAGAACCCGGCAGTTAGATGCTTAACAGTGTTAAAAGCGCAGTTTAGACGGAATTTTCAAAGGATTCGTTGGCCGGGGAACTTCTGTTTTGTTTTAAACTTTTACCGGTTCTGAGATGCCTGTAGCTTATCTTCTCATATTATATCCGCTCTCTATAAATTTCAACATTTCCTCTTTGTGCGCCTTTGTTCGTCAACATTAGTACTAACATTGTTCTGCTTAGAACCCCGTCAAAGAACTGGCGGACGAGCTTTGTAAGCAACGTCACGAGTCAGGTTAATCTGAGTTTAATCATTGTTTATTATGTGGCGTAATTTGTTTGAAATAACTATGACATCACGCGCGGTTAGAACTTTCATACTGCTGCCGTCAGATATTTATCACGAAACAAAAAATATCCAATGAAAATTTTCCTTTGTAATAGCCACTGGGAAACTTATAAATGCATTGTCTGAAACCACTTAAGCGTTTAAAAGTTTTTGCAATTCTTAACCATAGTTAAGATAAAAGTTCTTATTAGCTGTAAGCAAGCAGTTTGTTTTGCGCAATAAATAACGTGTAACTTAGTGGAGCGGCCATTTTGCGTTAACATTGAATCTAATTTGGAGTGATACACGCCACCGTCGAAGACCGCAATTGCGTTAGACTGGGGTGCTATAAATTTGGCAATTACAGTCTTGATGGCAAAACAGGGCCGCTAAGATGCCACTTGGTCGTAATGTGTGTAATTATTAAAGTTTTTTGACATATCATAGTAGAATAACTTTATCGTGCTTGTTTGTTAGTGCCTACTTACTTGATATTATATGTATTTTTAAAAGGTGCTCGAATGCGAGATTCTTTTATATTTTTTATTATTTAGTAAAAGTATTCGCATGTATACATATTACAATGTTTCAGTAATTGTTATTACGATATTAAAGTATGAGATTATATATACATACATTTCATTGAAAATGAAACAAAGGCTTCGTTAAAATCAAAGTTACAATTCAAAATAAGCAATCGTAACAATACGATACTAAAATGTATACATTAGTAATACATACATACATGTTAATTAAAGAGGGTTGATGGCCTCGTTGGTCATGTTGATTGCAAGCGCGACTGCCGATCATAAGGTCCTGGGTTCAAATCCCGGGTCGGGCATTATTGGTTTCTTTCTAACTTAGATTTTCCAACAATAGTTCGAAGTTCGGATATGAGCCCGGTGTATGGCAGTAGGCCCATCACCTATTCTATAGTGAGATGTAAACATTACAGGTGAAACGGAAATGTTTTACATTCCTCTGCTTATCTCTTCGGCGATTACAGGCGTGATGTTACGTTTTAAAGAGGATAAATAGAGAGTCGTTGTTCTAATATTATAAATTATATTCACTTAAACGGTTTTTCATGTCATGCATAATAGTGTGACAATATTTGGAACGGGGTCTCGTTTTCAATTTGTTACTTGGCATTAGTGCTAAGCAGCAAGTTAGGCGCCTAGATTTGGGCAACACGCCGCCGGCGTCGCCGAGGCGCCGACAGAGCCAGACACTTTCTTGCAAGGAGGACGGAAAAATGTATTTTGGCAATACACAAAAATTTCATAATACAACTTTCTTCGCCCTCTCATTATTAGATAGAATGAATAGAAAGGATAAAGCGCATTCTTAATCCATAACATATAATTATGTTGCTAAGATAGAAAAAATATATTATATTTCTAGATACCTACGTTATATCTTAACCCGATCACCTCAGAGTGGGCGATAACGCTCACTAGTGAACGCTCACTAAATTCAAGGGACACAAAGAGGATGGATGAAATCGGTACATAATTTCTTTTCCATATTTCACGAAGAAATTTAACACATGAAATTTGTTTTGTGTTGTACATTAATTGGATGTGAAACGTTTAAGTTTAACAGGTGACGGTAGCTTACACAATTTAGAAAGACGTCCGGAAATGATTTTATCTATTAGAAAATTTTTACACATTCATACTTTTTGGACTAAGGTGTAACGTAAACGTTACTTCACGCCTGTAATCCCCGAAGAGATAGGCAGAGAAATGTAGTACATGTTCACATTCTACCACATACGTTTACGTTCCACTATGGAACAGGTGGCGAGCCTATTGCCACACACTGGGCACATTTCCAGACTCTGAACTACTACCAGAAAATCTAAATTAGAGAAATCCAATAGCGCCTGACCCCGGATTTGAAACCAGGACCTCCCGATCGGCAGTCGCACTTGCAACCAACACGTCCAACGAGACAGTGCAGTAAGGAGTATTGACATTAACTATGTACAGCAAGTGAATTACTTGTATATGTTATTTAGAAGTGTAGAAATTGACTGACTGCAGCAATTGAGTTATTAGCATAACTTAAGACAAAAAAACTCAAAAAACTAGACGTAATCAAGCGAAAGTTTATTCCGCATCATGATTCAAGAGCTGTGCAAATTATGAACTAAGCGATCTCAATTCAGCGTAGCATAAATGTATCGTAATTCTTTAATGATTATTTTTGTGGTCGCGCGGCCTACACGAATTTTCTCTCACTGTGATTATAAATTTGCCCAATTTGTCACGAAAGTTGCCCATAAGTTCGTAACTTTGATACATCATTTTGGGGAAGTTTTAAGCAGCAATTTGTAGGGATGCGATGACGGTACTTGAGCACATTTGTCGGAGTCAGTGTTTTTATGAATTGTTCGTGAGCTATAAATAAATCGTGAGTTAATTCCGAGCTCAAAGTGAATGCACACCTGAAATCGTCGTCTTCAGTGACTGAAAAATATTAATGTATTTGACTTGCTGCGAACCAATTATTTATCCATTTTCTAAAGTACGGTCACGATATGTTTGAGACGTCAACATAATGAGAAATATCAACAATGCCAAAGTTTTTAATAGAGAAACAATTGTAACAACTTAATTCAAATACAGCTGTGTTGATAGACAAATGGCTACTTTTCATTATTTATTTTAGTTATATTGAAATATTTCATCTATTGACATTCATTTAGGAAATCATTCAGTCTCACCGGAGGTATCAATAGGGAAATAGCCTTCTAAGACCCTATATAGAAATCACAATACGATACCTTTAAAAGATTATTCTATTAAAATTGTGTCTATTGCTACATATTTTCTGTCAACATACACGCACTGAACTTGTAAGTTATGCAACGTTTCCTTGAAGCGGAAGTGATTGTTACCAACATTGCGTGGAGTAAAAAAATGGTGTACATATTTTACGTCAGCCAATTTTGTCATAGCCTCTGAATATATCGCTCTCAGCATAAAAGGGGTTTCTTCGGGAAACCAGTAAGAGATGGTTTATGGGCTTAATAAAATATCATCGGGCTATAAATCATGGGGTGTTATGGAATTGCGACTTTGGAAATTGCCAGGTTTGAATGGTCGTTAATTTGTCAATGGTAACGGATTTTGAAAGGAAAAGAGGAAATAATGAAACTGTTTCATCTAAATCTCAGTTTACGTACATTTCGAACATGGACAACCTGAAATGAAAGCTGCGTTACTGTCGATGTGTGTAAGGACAATCAATATAGATAGGTAATGAAAAAAACCATACAGTACAGTGTACAAGTATTACTGTAATTATAACATCATGTCCATACGTCATACAACTATCATGCATAGCCCAGACTTGATACTTCTGTATTCATCCGCTTTTGCTACATGTAAGCTTCTAGGTAGTAGATATGCAATTAATGCACGATAGGAAAAATAATAATATCCGAAAACCGGCGTGCATGTATGAAGAGAGTGATGAATGTAAAAGAAGCGTGGTAGGTCTGAAGGATAGAGATATTTGGCATTCGGTGCCCTCTGCCTACCACGCGAGGGACCTGGCGTGAGGATATGTATGCATGTAGGTATGTAATAACATAGATATCGTTACATTTATTTTTTAGATTTATTCATGATATTTGTTTCGTATTATCCAGTTCCCCAATCACGGATGGCACACGCAAATTTAATTTACAATAACATACTATTATGATTGTTTCTGTTCTACGGACGGAATTTCCATTTTTTAAGGCATACAATTACGTAAAGTCTTGAATCAGCAAGCGATCATGCAATTTATTTAGGGTGTCAAGTTGGGGACTAACAGTTAGTTTTCATAAGACCCTGTGTACAATATTAAGTACATAATTATCTTCACCTCTATTACCATACAGGTGAAATTCCCAAAGACTAAGGATTTGCACTTGTAACGTTCCTGTATAAATATTTTTTGAGCAAGAAATCACCGATAACTGGTGAATTGTGGGAGTGTAGGCACTACACTCGTTTATCTAAATCTTCGGGGATTACAAGCAGGTTTTGTGTAATAAAAATCTTTAAATAAATTTGCTTTAATTTTTACGGTCAAGTGGCTGCATTCAAATTGGTATATGTTTAGTAAAATTCATAGATAACCTTTTACGATTTTCATTTCCACGTTACTCTCTTACAGGTGTTTCAAAGTAAATTAATCTCATAGTGACCGACACAGGGAATGTTTTCGAAACAGCGGCGAACATTCTACGATATATATATATATATCTTCAGATGCTAGCTCCGTGTAAAAACATTCAGACCGCTGTCTGTATGTAAATTGGACGCGAGGCAGACGCTCTGAAGGTTTACGAGGACATTATGCGTAAGTACGAGATGGTGTTGAGGCCGCGACAGATGGTTTCTTACTTCTAAGCTTATGGGAATAAAGGTAACATAGATAGTTTTATGTCATTTATGTCGGGGTAATGCGTTTTTGATAATTAAAAACGCATCGCGGGCAGTGCGTCACGGGCACGGCAAAATAACTTTAGTTTAATTTATTGATAAAGGCCACATTCAAGTTCAACTCAAATCTTATATACATTAATGAATATTTTGATTTATATCGATATGTTTGCCTTGTTATGATTGACGGCCTCGTCGATCGTGTTAGTTGCGAGCGCGACTGCCGATTGGGAGGTCTTGGGTTCAAATCGCGGATCGGACACTATTGGATATTTCTAATTTAAATTTTCTAGTTGTGGCTCGAAGTCTGGAAATATGACCGGTGTATGGCAATGGGGTGACCATCTATTCCATAGTAACGGAACTGGTGAAACGTGAGTGTGTACTATACTCCTCTGTCTACCTCTTCGGGGATTACAGGCGTGATACGTATATCACGTATATTACGTATATCAATATGTACCAGTAATACTAAAATGAATTTAATTAGTTTTCGTAGGTTATGCCTAATTATACTTAACACACAAATGATTTATAGAAAAATTATTTAACAGGTATTGGCCGAACACATATCATACCTTTCCATTAATAATAATTCTGTAAAATGGCTTAAATAATAGAAATGCGTTAAGTTTATAATGACTGTTTATTGTTGCACAATATAGTCTACATGTATGTACACATGAATAAATTTTAAATTTCTCTTAAAATAACTGCGTCAACGTTGTGCATTGTGTGCTAGCTGCATCCCCTAATTGAACTACTGTTTGATTTGAACGCATTAAAATTCACTAGACGTTTTCAAATTTTAAATGAATTAGGTTTTTAGTCTGAACAAAGAACACAGAAAACAGAATAAAGATAACCGTGCACAAATGGTAGTCAGCTTCTACTTTGCTAATACGTTCAGTTTTTTGTGCCAGAAAAATGTTTTTATTATTAAGATATAGTGCTTTTCTTTGTTCGGGAAGTACCTAATGTGTCTCGTGAAATAGTCTGTAACTAATTTAACCCTTTGTCAGTTCAACCTTCTATTTCTGTAGTTTTCAAATAGAAAATATTGTACGTACATGATTGACCTATTTGCTATTGTCATCGGTAATAGTATTATCGGTAAAATTAGTCGGTCAGTATATGTCGTTTCAGTATACATTTAAAAGAGCTTTAAAAATATTGTTTTTACAGAAACTTCTAGCAGAAGATTGACTTTCTTATAATATTTATGTTCATTGCTTGCTTTTATAGTTTTGCATTGAAATATCAGAATGGTGTGATAAAGGTATGAAGACTAGAAAGAACAGTAAGTATAGGTAGGTGTCGGAGACCGGGTGTGACGGTGTAGCTTTTTTTTAAAACTTAAACGTAACATCACGCCTGTAATCCCCGAAGAGGTAGGCAGAGGAATGTAGAACATTCCCACGTTTC
>DWDU01000803.1:0-16801 GCA_018245575.1 Jemadia suekentonmiller | reverse complement strand
CGCCTGTAATCTCCAAAGAGGTAGGCAGAAGAATGTAGAACACTCCCACGTTTCACCAGTTACGTTCACGTTCCACTATGGAATAGGTGGTGAGCCTGCTGCTATATAATAAGTACATATCTTCACTCCGAGCCACTACTAGAAAATGAAGTTAGAAAAATACAATAGAGCCCGACACGAGATAAACGCATTTATAAAAAATATTTAAAAAAACATATACGTGTACACACACACAAAAATATATATACATATATATGACTCGTTGGTCCAATTGGTAAAATAGACCAACGAGTCAGCCCAAATTTCGAAATATAATATAAAAATGTAGTTTTCTCATGGCGATTCATACATTGACGGGTAAAATGAAACGTGAATATTGTTACAATTATCAAAAATGTATTACATTACGAATATCAAAATTTAGTTTGGTCATTATTCATCAAACACGCAAGTCCTTAGCAGGATAGAGATGACGCGATAGGGGTCCGCGTTGGCCGCGGGACGTCTGTCCTCCAGGTAACCTCGCTTATCTTCAGACACTTGACGTGGGATCCTCACCGAACAGCTTCTATTCGCCACCCCTGATAACAAAAACATATATCGTACAACGACCTGTAAACTACACCACGCTCATATACCAGTATTATCTACATGATATTACAACCCAAAAATATCTTCGAATGTGAATTAGTAAGAGACTGTGTAAACGTTGGATTAGTGAATTGATAACTTCTAATATATACGAGTATTACTAGATTAACTGATTATCTGATACACTATTCAGATATTTAATTGTGTAGAAATTAAGAAAACCGTAAGGGATCAACTCAGGGATCAACTATTTATAACAATATCAAGCAGTGATAGCTTAGTTCTTTTATAATTCAACCTCTAACTTCAGGACTGCGTGTTCAATTTCCAACGCACATTTCCGTAAAGAGGTGGACGCTCATCTCTTTATAAAAATGTGTGCCGCTTTTGCCTACCCCTTCGTGGGTTAGAGGCGTTACGCCTGTACGTTAAGTTTATTATATTCCTTATAAAAATGTATCAAAAAGCTTTCTGCAAATACTGCTGCAATACTCTTCGTATTGGCCTAAAATGGAACATACTCGTATTCCTATGGTTCGGACATGCAGGGACTATGACAGATAAAAGACAGAAAAAACAGATGCAGAATGTAAACGTTGATGGTTGTCATTACCTAGGCCCTTGAGTCATCAGGAATGACAATATAATTTATTTTGTATGAGTATAGTACGGTTATCTTAAATGAATTGCTGCAAATCATAGACAAATTAGTTGAGATTTATAGCATTAAATTGCTTTAAATGCAATAAATCTCAACTGATTTATCGGTAATTGCTTTCTCATTATCAGGAGCAGGCGTTATCGAGATGTAATTACAATGACCGGCTCGTGCGCGAGTATTAAAAAATCAATCAGTGACTGGATAGTTTATCGAAATTGCAAGTGTTAATAATAATATTAGTACTTATGATTACATCATCTTTCTTACCCCTAAAACAAATAATTAAATGGACATAACTTTAGTTGAGCCGAGCTGAAATATTTGGTACATTTTATACTAAACGAGTGTACATTGTACATTTATGTATGTACGCTCCATGTAAAATACACATACTATGTTTTAATATTATAGCAACCTGCTTGCACTCCATGCACTGCACGCCATGCTTGCAGTGTGACGGTCGCAGCAACGAAATGAGATACCAGAGGTTTCGCGATAAAACCGACTACATCTCTCATTTTACTTTGCTCGTGCATATTTACAACCAACCATGCGCCAGATGAAAACTTTTTTCTCCTCCCGTTAATTACGCTTTATTTTGGTACTTATGTGCTTTGTATTTTTTAGCCTTAATTTTCCACATCAAGAGTCATCTTTTGTTACAGACTAAGTTTTCAAGCGCTGACTAGACTTGCGCCAAATTATAACGAAAAGTGAGGTAACTGTTTACAAAGTTTCAAAGTAACTAACTATGAACTTTACCAAAACACAACCACAAGTGAACAAAGGCGTATTGGACGTAATTTATTACGTAACAAAACACTAACGAATTCTCCATAGACAAAGTTCATCATACAACACAGTTCAGTCTGGAATTCAGTAACCTTGTACAGTTCATTATTAATATTAAAGAAAAACGCAATGAGCCCTTAAATATTTAGTCTGCTGGTCCACTAGCTAGTCTGTTTGAGTGAGATACGGTAGATCTACTGGGGAATAACATTATTGTTTAGAGTGGAATTAGTCGCGAAAATTTAATTAAAAACTCTAGGTGACTAAGTAAGCTAGAACGTGACACAAGTTATATTTTAAGCCCTTAACTCATTGTACAATTCTCCGGCACTAATATAAGAGTTGTATAAAATTACCAATCCATTTTCATCACACCTAACGCCTGAATAAATTATATTTTCACGAAAGTCTACGCATATTTTTAAGTTGTTGAAGCTCGAACAGAGGATATTGCTACACTTAAATGATATACTGTCTACCTGTTTTATTGTCTATTTAATAATGCATCTCCACCATTTGGCATGACTGTCTTATAAAGCTCCAGAATAAATTATACTTTAAATGTGTTTTGATTCCGAGCCACTCTGTTGTCGAAGCAATTTCCCAACGGTTTTATCGCATATATTGTAATACTCGTTGTAATAACATATTTGTTTATACAATTCTATTTTTTCAATATCTATTTTTTCGTTAAGTGGTCGTCTGAACAAATAAAGATACGTGAATGTGAAATAATGTAAAATTAAAAACGATGCCGTTTTGCTATTGATAGTGAGATAACCGTTGAAATAATCTACGATTGTAATTGTAAGTTTTAACATACTCGTCCGCAAGTCAGTGCATTAGGTATGTTATCGCAACTTATAGCTTATTTTATGTAACACAAATTTCACTGTGGAAGACATTTAAAGGATTCCTCTGAATGGAATGCATTTTTCTCTGTAAATATCCTTCCTCACAGAGCAGATTTTGTATGTTTAGATAAAGATTTAGATTAAGTTTTTAAGAAGTAATTCGTTATACTTATCTTACATTAAAATATTAAAACTTATCTTTTACCAACGAAAATAATAGCCTGATTTCCTTTTGGTTTAGAGAAAATGCCCAAAAAGGCTTTTTAAACTTAATAAAAACGATACTATATTCCTGTACATGAAGATAATCATTTTTATGAACCGGTTTTAAGTGGCTTTGTGTCTTTTGCACTAACACAAATAGGTACATTAAGGATTTTTAAATACTTACTGTTTAAGTTCTTTATTCACTAATTTCTCATGACAACTATTGGTCACGAATTGGTTAGCAACACAGCAATGATTCGAAATATAATTTATATTCATATATGTTAATTAAATATACATTGATGTTGTTGGTTTCCAGCGCGACTGCCGATTGAAAGGTTCCGACTTCAAATCAGGAGTCAGGTACTATTTGATTGTTCTAACTTAGATTTTGTAAAAATAATAGTGAAAATGATAATGATCTACGAAACAAAAACAATATTGTAAAAATAGAGCTGTGCGTGATGTGAAAGGGACCTCACTCAACATGTGCTGCGATAAGAATATCGCAGCGCTGATTTTCAGTGAGACCCTGTGTCGTGGTAGCCTCGACAACTAGGAATTTCTAATAGTTGCTTGGAGTTTGGATTTATGCCTCGGGTACGGAATAGAAAGTGAGCATATCCTCACCCCCTATTCCCTATTCCCCATTCCCCCTATTCAATATTCCCTATTCCATTATGCAGCGCAAACGTAACCGGTGAAATGTCGAAGTGTACCACATTCCTCTTCCTACCTCTTCAGGGATTATAGAAATGATGATACATTTGGTAGGTACGTTATAGATTAATATTTTGCAAGTTGTTACTAAGTGTGAAAAAACACATCGTAAGAAAATCTACGCACCTTAGAGTGTGCCATAACATTATCTAAGGCGTGTGAAGTGTGTCGACTTGCATTTGGTCATAGTGGCAGGTGATGTCCTTAAACCTTCTTATTCTCTTTTCAAAACATTTATTTGCGTAGGTAAATTCTGTTCCAAACACTTTATATAAACTTGTTTCAATAAAACTTCGCTTATTGCCGGTTAGCGCTCTGCGCGACACAGATTACGTTGTCACGGCAACGTGTTCGACAAATCTCTTTTAACAAGTCTAGGTAGTTTTAAATTTCTAAACTATAATCCTAATGCCAAATAAGTTCTGAAATTAATTACAGTAAGCACCGATACTAATATGTCAAAAGCAGAGTTCACTAGAGCACTAGTCATTCATTCAATAACTACATAGTACGTTACCTCGTTGGTCGTGCGGGTTTACAAGCGAGGCGGCCGAGCGTTAAATCATGGGTTCAATTGCCGGGTCGGGCACTATTGTTTTTTTTTCGAACTTAGATTTAACTACTATTAGGCTCGGAGTCTGGAATCACAGGCGTGACGTTACTAGTACGTTAACTAGTACGTTTTAGCTAAAAGCATAACTGTTCTCGAATAGAATTTCAAAACAAATCTCATACGATTATGAATGGAGTTTTCCCTCTAAATCCGTAATGTATTGTTCTTGACATATTGTCTTTAAGCATTTCGTCAAAACATTAGCGGCCATTTTGTAACAGTGTTAAATATGATGGCTTGTCAAATATGATAGTTAACATTAATAAATAAAACAAACCATTCCTAATTTAAAAAACTTCATTATTATAGAAACACACTTTTTGTCATTTTAATGAATTGTTACGCAATCATCAGCAGTCCAGCATTCATATTTTCAGTTACGCTAAGCGATATATTTTAATTGCGGGGATGATTTATGGTGTTTTCTAAAACGATCGATATTTCATTTTCTTCCGTTTCCGGTCCTTCTTTCTTCCAAATGTTTTCTTAAATAAAGATATTACGGGTTTTTTTTTTGTTTTCCTCAATTATTTTTCGAGTTTTGTCGCATTTCTAAGTATGTTATTCACGGACTAAACCACTAATTGATTTTCTTAACAGACATCGGAAATGCAGCAGTTGTATACATGTCTAATTATAAAGTTTTTACACTTCTAATATACAGTATATTATAATTCTTGGATGTGTAAACGTCAAAACATTTTTAGGTGCGCCATCTAAATGCTCGTATTTAAAGTGCAGTTAAAAATAGTTCCGGTCCTATACATTTGGCACGGGTTCGGGGCGCAGGAGAATCACGTCACGACAGTTCGTGTTGGGCACTATTTCGTATAAAGTACATTATAAATAATTCGGAGTTCAAAATAAAAAAAAATGTATTTGTCCCTAGTAATATGGCCACCCATTGCATGTATATATGCATTTTTTATTTTCGTTTTTCCTTAAACACCATAATTATAGCAATTTAATGCTAGGTGACAGCCGCGTTTCATGTACGTTCTTCCGTAAGTCTTAAGTAAAGCCATATAGTGATACTCGTAAATTTCAATTTGTGTAAATACATATCAATCAATGTCTGTAAATATGCCATGCGTCAAAGTATATGTTGAACTTTTGAGCTCATCAATATATTCCTGCTATGAACTAAAATCATTTTGATAGGTCCTATATAACACCGCTCCTTATTCAAAATTCTATATGACGTACCCTTACTTTTATGACCATCCATTCGCCTTATGTCAATATGCTCAGGTACGAATTAGAATTTTAAATCATACTATAGCAGAACGATGAAATGTTTTTTTTTAATAACGAGATGCTAGTCATTATAAAGGTCTATTTTTAAGCATCGTTTGGAATGTGAGCCCAAATTTGGTTTGGAATTTTATTACATGCCAAAAGAACATCACAGAGGAAAATTAATTAATGTTTTATTTTTAAATCGTGTACAATGGGGACAAGTTGTAACAAGTTGTACGACGGGAGTGTATTTAACGGTATTTACATGTAAGAAAGTGGGGTCGACTAATCACATAACAGATAACCTGTACATGTATATAACAAATAAAAATAATATCTTGTGACATTCACACACGGCCATCTGATCCCAAGGTCAGCATCACGGGAGCTTGTATTATGATAACCAGCCGTCTGATAAACTACATAATTATATGTATACTTACAACTATAGGTATTCTATATAGCCAGACAGAACAAACGCTAGTGCTCGTCACACAAATATTCATTCCGCGATTCCCGGCGCCACAATCAGTTTCACTACCTCTGCACCAATGGTCCAGTCAATGTACAAGTTTAACACTTATGATCATTTCTCATTAAACTGAACGTTTCCTTTACATTATAAAAAAAATATTATATTCATATTTGAACAACGCAAATTATACACGTGCGACAACCAATTACACACATGAATATATATGCTTTGTATGTTAGATTTAAATTAATTATTTGAGGCAGTCCCAGCGTTTCAAAAGGTTTCAATAGAATCTCAGCCAACGTTTTTATACAATAGAGTAATATCGGGAGAAAATCAGCTTAGCCGTAATATGAAAACCGTATTGGACGTGACTAGACGTAAAATTTCTCAGATACAATTTATAACTATTGTAGAAAGCATTTGCAGGAGCTATTGTAGGAAGCAAATGATTTATAATAGATATTAGAGTATCGCTGGTGAGTAAAATATACATGACGATTGTAAGATATGTACTGAAAATTAGCTAATCTTCCAACATGTTGTTTCGAAAGCATTTTAAACCTTGTATCAATAAAATAGTGATCAGAATCAGTCATTAAGTCATCTCTATTAAATCTCAGAAAATCCGTTGGCTTCTCGTGCGTTAGGTATTTGATTGCACTTGATAACTAATTTGAATCAAAATATGAAGGCAGACGAGTTAGAAATATATCATAATCTTCAGCTCTTTCATCATTCCGATGTTCGTTTCGGAGCTCGTGCCAGAATGAGACAAGTAACCTACATAGTAATTATAACTTTGCCTAAAATTGACTATTATAATGCTAAAAATTTGAAATACTTGAAAATCTAGGCTTTCGATTAATTCAAGTTGGATCTATCCAAAGCCTAGGGTAGACATCTAAATGCTACGATATGGCCAGTGTTGCGTATTAATTTGATAAGTCTTGAACAAATGTTAATAAAAATTCGTTTAAATAAAGATACGATACCCCTTGCCTACAGTACTCACAATAGAGAGGTATTATTTCAGGTGAAACAGAAACATTATTTGGTTACCTGCAGTAAAGTCCCGAATGTGGGGCATCCCATTCTTTCCAGTAAGACGGAGAGCGTTGTCAGCGCCATTGTTGGCGTCGTACTCGTTGATGTGAATCCCGTGCCGCCGAGCCAGCTTGTCTATGGCTCTTTCTATAACTCTGAAATTAATAGTAATAAAACAAATCTAGATCTTGTCTATTTACTTGGGTTCGTAAGAATAGGACTTCGTGAAAGTCGTCAAATAAAACTCAAGGATATCAGTCAAAAGCCTAGGTCAGACTTACTTAGAATTAGAAATAAAGAAGTCCGCTTCGAGTGAAAAGGTTTTGTGACCCTGCTGAATAAATGCTTAATGTGTTATTTAATATTTATTTCAAGGGAAAAAGCTTATTAGTTGAGACCTCAAAATTTGTGTACTTTATTGGAATGTATTTCATCATTAGTATATTTAAGCCCATTACTGAACATAGCTCTCTCAAGGATTTGTACTTCAAGTACCCACTATTGTATACTTAGGTCATTATTGCCAGCTTTTGACATTAACAAGATTGTTATTATCATGTCATATCGGTTTATTGTATCGTATTATATAAGATCTTCATGAAAAATAAATTTGATAAAATTAAGCAGTGATTCGACGCGTTCAAGATGACGCGAGAGTTCACATCAAATTTGAGTAATGAAGTTTACATGTGAATAGAATATTGGAATTCTGCGCCCAACAATTTTAAGGTTTCGAGGTCAACGGAAATAACCAGTCAGCGGTCTCCTATCTGCCTAATTGCTTATTTCAATCTCAGCTGTTCAGGTTTGAACGGAAAAACGATCACTTTTAGAATTAATTACGGGATCATCGCATGTCGTCACGGAACCCGTAACCGATTGAAATACTACATCAATTTTTCGTATAAAACTGATTAAATGTCAAAGGACATAACCCTCACTAATACGTAAACAACATTTGAAGATTTTTCACTATAGTTCAACTGTTTCACGCTACGATCAAGGCCTAGATATTGAATTTTCAATTGATTAATGAACATGCAATAATAATAAAATCGATCATGCGTCATCATGCAAACCGAATATTTTTGGACTTCGAAATACCGAAGAATTCGATTAGCGAACAGTATATATTTAAATCGCTAGACAATATTTACGTGTAAATCAACGACGTCATTACAATATTTATAGTGTGGGTGTTACAGCAACCTAATTAAGACACTCAACAACGCTTCCATTTTCATTTCATACTCGTAATATAGTGAGTTCGTCACATATAACTTGTTTAATGTAATTGTTATACAGTATAACATTATGATAAGTTTGATATAATAAAATAATTCAACGCTTTTATTTTTAAACTTCTGTCATACATACTCTAAGTTCATATATACTGAAATCACTGCGCAGGTAATATAATTGATGATACGCTTTCATTTAATTTATATACTTATATGTGTGAAAATTGTCTATTAATTTATATTCGTGTATGTATGAAAAATTACACACATACGTTGAAGCCCTTTTAAAGTCCTTAAAAAAGACCTACTGGCATTCACATGAGAGTGTGAAATCTCAGTTTAATATTTGACTGTCTGGTATCTGCTCAAACTTACAATATGCCATCATCTTCCCTCATGTCCTTGGTGGAAAAGTATGCAAAGGTGCCATTACCGGGCCAGTCCGGTACCGGCTGCGGTACAAAACTGGCTACCGTACCGTACTCTTCAGCGAGCCTCGCCAGGATGTAGCGAGACATCCAAAGGTCATCCGCTGCACGGATACCCGGACTTGGCCCTACCTACAGATGAATAATAAATATAGTTTATTTTCAGTGATTACATGTCAATTTGGTATATATGCCTATATACTGGATATTTCTAATTTATTTTCTAAATTGTGTCTCGGAGTCTGAAAACGTGTCCGGTGTATGGCAATAGACTCACCAACTATTGCATGGAGGGGCGTAAACATAACTGGTGAAACGTGAGAGTGCACAACACTCCTCTGCCTACCTATTCAGGAATTGCAGGCGTGAATGTTACGTATGTGTGCTTAAATATGATACAGAAAATATGTAATTAAATTTAACAAAATAACCTCATGTGGATGATAGTAAAGCGAACAATGAGTTTTTAATAGTGCCTAGTATTTAAATTAAAGTGCTGTAGATGACCCACCTGAAAATTCCATTGTGAAGGTGTCGTACCAGGATTGATGCCGTTCACACGTACCCCTGCATATAGGCAGCACCTGCGCACATGACAATGTTGACGATTAATGTATAACTTATCTAAAACATTGTCTTAAAGTATGTGTTGAGCTGATCAAGGAGATATCTATGCGCTTTGATGTTTATTAAATATATACCTAATATTTATGTGAAACGCGAACCTTCAAATTTTGAGTTGTATTAACATAAGGCAATACTAAAAAGAGGTTAAAAAACTTTCTCGCGAGACATAAGACCAGAACTACGGCAACGTCTTATAATGAAAAAAAGTTACGTTTGAAAATACATATTCCTATTTTTATTGTTTTCTATACTTTTCAAATACTGTGATAAAATAAAAAAAAATATTTTATAAAGTTGATCATTAGTTATTATTAAAATGTTTTAAACATCAAATAAATAGATATTTCTAGAATATTCTTATCATTATTTATCCCTACCGTTTGATGAGGTATTCATTGTCTTTTCTTGCACATTAATAATATATTCATTACATTTTCTCAACTTTGCAAATACTAATATTTTAAACATGAACACTGATGAGGATGCCATAAAGTTCTTTAACAACCCTCTTTGACAGGGACATTTTGTTTTGTACAAATATTATGTGTTTTCTACAAATATTATGAAATAAATTAGTCTCTTATAAACATATAGTGTATTGCCTATAGTTATAGTATCTTATAAGAATTTAGACGATCTCCGCCGCGAACTCTCGGCAATATGTACTATGTCGAAAATACATATTATGCTATATTAATATTATGCCACATATGTTTTATTTAATAACTAAAACTAAAAATTTTCGGATGTACCAGGAACCTATAAATTGCGATATTTATTTATTCAATATTTTATAGACACAAAATAATTTTCCCGTGACCAGTTAAGTAATAAAATTATTCGAAGCAGCCATGTACAGTGACACTATTTGCAAACAACAAACAAGATATAATGAAATTTGAAATAAATACCTACATATGTTGTATAAAATCATTGACCAGTAGACATTGTAACGACGAGTGTTGCCATAACGCTTCTCGAATTTCCCTATATTTTAACGTGATATATTACAGCTAACAACCTTACGCTACGTAAGTAAAGTGAACACAGTCGCCTGTGCTATGATTCATGTCTGTGCGTCGTAAAGTTGCTCTAGCCCATTTCGCCTCTTAGGGAACGTAATTACATAACATTTTTGATTAAAAACCTATTTCTAATTTCATATTACATATACATTCGAAAGGTACAGTATAGTTGTTAATATTTATATACACATATCATGTTCGTGTTAATTTGAGCTCAGTTTTCAACGCTAAATGTTAAATGAGTGGAAAATGCGACTCGGCAAAAGTAGTGCAGGTCGCCCTCCGTCCAGGTGGGGTGACGATTTGCAAAAGGCTGCAGGCAGAAGCTGGAGGCGACCAACCGCAACAGCGCGATGGCACTCTTTGGAAGAGGTCTATGTCCAGCAGTGGATAGAGATCGGCTGATGATGATTATGAGGAAAAAATATTTTTATTCGAAAATAAAAACTATAGTTTCAAAACAAAACGAAAGTAAGTCTAAGCGTAATGTAATAATATAAAAGATTTGGTTTAAACTTGCCTATTTTCAAGAATTTGTGCAAAAATGATTTTATTTAAAAAAAAAAAACAATCTCACCTGAAAAACGCCTCCATCAGATCTCTAGCGACTATTTTATTGGCTCCAATTGCGCAGTAGTAAGGACCAGGTGGGGCGGGAAATCCCCCGACGGGCCAGCCAAGCGGCCTTCCATCGGTCGTCGTCAAAAAAAATTCTTGATTAAATCCAAACCATGGCTCCTCCACTTCACCTTTCTCGCATAACATGATGCAATTCTTTCGGTGATTTGACGCTGAATACACATACATGCATGTAATGCAAGCACATATTAGTAACAAAGAATACATTGAATATCTCCTAAATCCAATTGGAAATTGAAATATTCAAAAGCAGCGAAGCTTGAATGTTGAATAGAATATGCGAAGGCATTTTGTTGAATTCATATCAAAAGTTGCAGAACGTGGTCGAAATTTAAAAGCAATCTACATTTATAGCGGACCAAATCAAGCTACCCACAAAATCAGTAATTCTTTTAGATTTGTACTCAAATTTAAAATACGAGTAGAACGCCAAATTTGACATAAAAAAGTTTGTTGTGTATGTTAGAAAGAGATTATAAAACATTTCGTTTTAACCGAAACGCGTATATTTTTTTAAAAAACAAATGAGTTTGTTTTATTTACTAAACCATTCCAATTTGGTTTGTTGTTTTGATATCAGCTGTTAATAAAATTAACTAGGCCTTATTACTTCTGTTATGAATTTGTTGCCAAAGTTAAATTTCTTTCTTCGACTTTGCAGACCGTGGCCCTAAATTATTTACCTTGCGTTGTTTAAAAACTTCCACTGCTTAGTCACTGTTTACAGAATTATGAGTTTTTGATTCAATTTTCATGCAAAATTAGTAAATATGCATTTTTTTTTCCTAAGGGCTTTAGACTAGGGCTAAGGATATCCAGTATTATTGTAATATTACAATAATACTGGTGAGAAAGTAAAATTTTTTCATTCAATTTTAAATCGTTAAATCTTCTGGATATTCAGAATAAGTAACTTAGAAAAGAAATACTTTAAACGAACGACTTTGTTATGTATGTACCTATATGTATGTACCTATATGTATGTATATACACGTAATTGGTTTCTCCGAAACCGCTCTAATCATTTTGACGAATTTTTGTGTTAAGTTTTTACTGTTAAAATGGATCTAGGTAAATATCGTCTCCGTGGTAAACTATTTTCACATGAAAAAGTGCATTTATTTCATAAGCGATTTCATCCAAATATAGACGCTTACGACACCTCGAAAACTATGCGTCCGATTGAGTTGAAATTTGACATGGATATTTAATTTGTCATGTAAGGACATGTTAACAAAGAACTGATTTCAGGAAAATTCCTCCACGGGCTTCCAAGCCTCAATAGGGGTTGAAACTTTTCTGACGTAGGTTTTGAAGTTATACAACTGACATTTTAGAATCAGGCTTTCCAAAAATAAAAAATATGTGTTTGATCGTTTTTGAAATTTTCGTCCATAATAAAACAAATTAGTACCAATTATGCACGGAAAAAAACGACTGTTTTAACATACTTTTCTTTTGTTATTTTGTTGTGAGATTAAAGAAAATAAAAAACAGATTTGATTACCTGAACCTTAGTACAGATTTGAGTATCTAAAAATACGGATTAAAGTACCAGTCATTTGTATAGTACCTATGTGTTTTATCTACCTACGGTTATACTTCAAAATGCTGAGGAAACGAAAACTATTTAACATTAATATCATCGCAGCGAGACTCGGTCGTCCAGCTAGCAATTAATTAAACTAGAAACATTATTAGGGCCGTAATACAATTACGTCGAATTACTAATTATATTACCGAGTTAGCAAAGTTGCTCAATAATTTCGCACGTGTTCTAGCAAAAACAAAATGTCAGTAAAGATAATTTCCAAACATGACTTGTTTATTTTCAGCATGACATTCTTTTCGTTTTACCATTTGTTTTTATGTATGGGGGATTTTGTTTCGAGTTAAGCATATAAACGAAAGCATTTTCTTTTATAAGAAATGTATAAGAGACTGACCAGTCGGTTGATAGTTGTGCTGATAGGTGTCCGCCAAAACTAATATGTGGCTGCCTCGTCGGAACGGATCGTGATAAATCACTTCAGGGAAGATGAACGTGTCAGAATTGTCTGGATTAGCCTGCGCCGTGTTGCTGCCATCGAAGTACCAAATTGGCAAATCTGTAACAGCGTGTATCGCGCCAATGCTTATATAAGGTTAATAGAAAAATAACGTACTAAGTATGATTAAAAGAGCGCGTAATATCCACACCTGTATTGTGCGGCACATTCCAACGATTTACTATTTATGTTTTACGTCCCACCGTGGAAAATAGGTGGTGAGCGTATTGAGTGTCTAAATTCTAGTACTTAATCTTAAAAATATTGTTGACCATTGAAATTAAATTTTCATCCCATTCAATGTCAGCTTTCTTTATTTTTTATAGTTTACTTTGAAATTGGTCCATCGAAAAATTTAATTTCAAAATAAATGTTACGATCACTGATAATTGTTATAATGTAATTTTGCGACCATATAGCGTGACCATATAGACCATATAACGCTACCATATAGCGTGTTTTCTTTTAAAAAAGAGGAATTTCTTACTAACACGATTTAAAGATTTTTATTGCTCATTTTTATCACATAATTTAAGAATTTAACGCTGTTGCTATCTTTTTTTTAACATTTAATTTACTGTTAGTTTAAATTACTAATTACACATTTAAATTGAGAATACTTTTTATAATCAAGGGTCAACCGCTTTTTCATGATATTGTCCTTTGAATTTAACAAGAATTTTAGCGACCCTGGCAAATAAAATAAAGCTCAGATTCCCCTTAACTCAATATCAATTAATTAAACAGAGTAGCTGTACAATTGAATTATGTAATCCAAATAAACGATGGATTATTTGATAAAATTAGATACTTTGTAATATAAATATCAATATTGAACAGTGCACATAATAGATGAATAAAATCATTTTGGTAAACGTGACGAAAGTATGAACTGTTTCATGCCGTAAAATATTGATTTTATCAAGTGGCTTCTATATATGTTATAAGTAATGCTCAACTGCTCAAAAGTGGTTAATTACATGATCGAAGGGTTTAAAATTCTGGCGATAGTTTCAACGAACAAATAAGTTCAAATGTTACGCAGTGACCATGTTATATTTTAACTCGTATACGTAACATCACGTGCACAGTGAATATTTTAACAGACTTGAGTATTTATTAAGCCATTTTAAGACATTACAACCCGTATCGTGTGTAAGTAAATTTTCTAAAATTGCTTGAACCACAGAAAAATTAAAACATTCTGTATTTTCTAAATATACGTATTCTACAGCAACTAAATATTTTACTTGGATATAGGTGAACCTAAAGCCTAATGCATATTTAGAACGGTGCGTCCGCTCAACAAATTCTACAAAATCACGCTCATCAATTTTGTAGGGATTGGTTACGTCATATGCTATATACGATAATAACATTTCTAATGAAAAATGTGCCTCGTTGGTCGAGTGGATTGAATGCGCGACTGATAATCTGGAGGTCCGATTTCAAATACCAAATCTCGTACTATTGGATTTCTTTAGTATTATTTTAATACTTTAGGACTTGGCATTTCTAATTAAAATTTGTACTAGTGGGTCGTAATCTAGATTTGTGACCGATGTATGGTAATAGGATCATCGCTAATTTCATGGTGGGAAGTAAACGTAACTCCTCAAACGTGGGAGTGTGCTACACTCCTCTGCCTACCTCTTCGGATATTACATGAGTGGTGATACGTTAAACAATGTAAAAGGAAAATAATAACTTTTTATAAAGGCGATGCTCAAAATTTGCACAAATGTAAACACAATGTACGTACGGCAGGAAATTATTTATAAAAAGGAACATAAAAGCTACAGGTGGAAAAGTGAAACCCAAAGTCAACGAACCTAACCTAAAAAGACCATTACCCAAAAATGATAGCCAATTTGGAAGGATCTGTAGTGGACGATATCAACTTACTTTAAAATGTATCTCGAGGGTTCCGAAAATCAATTTCTCCAATCCGGACTGACGTTACTAGCATTAAGTTAATGATGTAATGATGTAGTTAGCAGAAATCTCTTTTACCAACATTACTAGGAAGCTGAGCAGTGAGAAATGTAATGTTAGAAATATGATACCCGCCAGCATATGTCCGCCAGCAATTAAATCGGGCTTTCAGCGTGAGAGGTTGAATTTCAAACTACTGGGCTATCGAAGGATTAGGTAGAGATTGTGATCATGTTACCTTATGATTTTTGGGTGCAAGCGATGCAAGATTCCTAAACTCTGGGAAAAATAAATCCGAAATAACAGTACAGCGACTCTCGGATGGGAATATTGAGGTTGAATAAGCTTGCGTTTGACTACTATCCCACCTGATGGACACTGCGAAACAGCCTACGATGTAGCACGCTTGTCTAGAAAGTGCCTATTCACTCTTGTCTCGGATAACTCCAGGTGGTACGAATCGGGAAGAATAGAAGCCGGCAAGGAATTCCGCTCTTTCGCAGTCTGTAGCAGAAACAATTTATCAAACCGTTTCGTTCTACTCAGAGAGATGTCTATGAGATCTGGGTGGTATCCTGCTGTAAGTATAGAAGTCCGATGGTAGAACGGAGCAAGTGGGACTAGATTATGGAGCTCTTGTGCGCAATATCCAAAATGTATCCTATAGAGGACTGCAAGACGAGTAACTTTGCGCCAATGTTCAAGGCTAAACAATTTGAACTCTATGAGTTTGTCGTCACCAATAAGTCGTCTGGCACGTTTTGCCACAGAATTCAAGGCACATAGCAGGTACTGAACAGATCCGGCAATAGATGGCAGCAGTAGGTACTCCATGCAGGATTACACTTGTGCCAGGTATAACAGCGTTCAGGAGCAGGCAAAAAAAAGCAGTGACATGTTTTAAGAGAGCACAATTCTGGGTTAACAACTATGTTTGATTATTTTCCCGCATATGATACCTACATAGACAAAACTGTATATTATTAATTATGTATACATTAATGCATATAAATTATATATAAATTAATGTCATTCTTTAAACCATCCTTTAATTTTCCATTCAGATACTCCACGTCATATCAGTACTTGCGGACTACTATAATAAGATAATTACATGTTCTTCGATGTGCACATACAAATCAGAGTTCGTCTATTAACTACTAGTTTACGATGACTACATGGTATTGTAACGTATATTTATTTGTGCAGAAGCCCTCTAATGTTTACGGTTACTGGCTATCATCAAATTTTATATTACATTACCTTTGTTTGTCTTGGGTACAAAGTCGAACGTTCTATCTTTAGATCGCAGATTAATGCCGGTCCCGTCCACCCACACGTATCCAGCGAGAATAGCGTCGCAAGGAACTTCCAAGTCTTCATATTTGCGCATAGCGGCTTTATTCAGAGCGATGGGTACGGAGTTCATTATGATATCTGAAAAAAATATTAGCTTATAAGTTAACAGGTTTTGGTAGATAAATACAAAATTGATAGATAATATAATAATAAATATTACAAAATGAAAGGTTTTTTCACATCTTTTCACCTGTGTCTATAACACTTATAACACTGTATTTCATTTTTTAATGATGTATGAGGCGATATAATGGTCATACAAAATTATCATACACGAAAAAGTTTATTAAAATCTACATA
>DWDU01000802.1:0-16801 GCA_018245575.1 Jemadia suekentonmiller | reverse complement strand
GAGAAGAAGCGGCGAAAGAAACTCCATAGGCGTGCTACTGCATCTTTTAAGCTAGGCACTTATGTTACAATATAAATAATATCGGTTAGCGTTACCAGGCTACCGCGAGCCCGTGGGGGGCGCCGACTCTTGGGTGGCGTAGGCATCGCTAACGAACCGTACCTGAACATAATTATATAACATTAGAGGGAGATTTTAGACTGTTTTTTTGTCCATAAATAACTGTCTGCCTGTTTTACGAATAAAGCTTTTATTCATCAATCATCTTACCGATTGATGATTGATTAATACTTAAATGAAAAAAAAAACCACTGAGCTGCGCACTTTGTTAATGGCTCAGATAAAGGAAATTGTTTTTATGAATTTAATGCTACGCTCTTATCGTGCTTTCGAGTGACGCAATGTTTTAACGATTCCACGTTCGATGGCTGCTTCAGAATCGCACAGCTAGATGACCTTTTAAAATGGCTAGTAAACGCAATCAATTCATTAATGTGAACATAAAAGAACTAATTACGTCACGCCACGGACAGCGGTTACTCTAGTGACGTTACAATAACCATTCGCACAAACCACGTCGCCGATAGCGGTAACTTGTTTTAAGTAGGTATGCATTTGGTGTCCACGCGTGTATGAAGTTAAGTAACTGTAATAACGCATACAATTTTACGTCTTGTTAAGTTACGTTTTAATTTTAAAAATATATTCCTTTATGCATTTTAATAACAAAGCATCGACATGTAATCTATTCTAATAGGGATATTATAAAAGTAAAGTATTAGGAATTTACACACTGTCGTTTAGTTTTTAAAATAACTTGCGTAGAAAGATTCATTTGATGAAATATGCGTTTGTGAACAGGAAAATTTCACTACAGGCGGCCAATTTACAGCTTGCGAGTACTGAAGTCAAGCCCCTCGGAAAGCTCTTTTCCGCGTGAAAGACATCGGTGGTGAGATGTCTTGAACATCAAATTCTCACTACCTTGTCTTTCATGTGGATCGAGCTATAACTTCCGCCCAAGCCACGCGAAGCCACCCGAAGACTCCTCCACCTCATAATATCTTGTTATTTACGAGTATTATATGTATGTTGGATTGTATTTTTTTTACCTACATATATTCGCAGTTTTACTGCTACTACGTAATGTTTAACTATTACCTTTTGGTTCGTATGCTACAATATCATAGTATTAATTTGTCGTATATGGTGAATATTATTGCAAATATATTGTTTTTGTATAATAATAGAGTCACCTTAGCAGTTTCTGTAGACGTGGAAGAAGCAACAACTTTTAAAATAGCTAGTTTATGTCGTCGTTTGGATAATTATAACATTGTAATTTATTGTAAAATATTTATGCAAAGTATTTCATTGAAAGCTCTATTTTATCTTTCCGATTATGCGCTATCATCTGGGGCATTTCCGAAGACAATATAAAATAAAATTTAAAATGTGGACCCCGTTCAGACTGATCTCATAACGATAATATTCGATGTGTGAATGGTATGCGTGAAGTCCAATCATTTGTAATGCAAGTGGTTGTTTGTTATCAATATAGTAGAACCTCGATAACTCAAACCTCCATAACTTATAAAACCTCTATAACTTCAAAAAATAATATGTTCCCTTCCCATCGGAGCCCAAAACCTCCACGACTTAAAATACGCAACATCTTAACTTAAATAAATATTCTCAGTATTAGCCCTCAGCAACTTAAAGAAATGTTTACACTATCTCTTTACCATAAAATTGTTTGCCAATGAGTCATTTCAAAATAATGCGCTTCCGGTATTTATTGCTTGCACGTGTTCAATAATTGAATTGTTAACGTAAACAATACATATGTCAGTTATTGTTTTCTTCTTTGAAATTCTTAGAAGCTGTATGCGGCGGTTAGGATTAGGACAACAGCTTACTTAGATCATAAGTTTTTGATCACTTTCCTGGAAACTTCGCTTTACCTACTGTGTGATAAAACTAGCTTAAAATGCGTTCAAAAGGAAAATTAATAATGTTTGTGTAAATGTCTATATTTCATTGAACCATTCCTTCTGACGTACTCCAGTAAAAGTAGGAACTACGTAAATAAATACCTACCTCTATATTAATCCATTCCTAACATAGACCCTTGATAACTGAAAACCTCCATAAAATATTTTGTGTTTCCCTTGTACTTTAACTTATCGAGGTTCCACTGTATTGCGTTTTGTTCCGCGAAGCGACACTATCGCGCTGAACAGTGCAAACTTCAGCTGTAATGTACGCGCACCATTCCAGGCGTGGGACCCGCCAGACTTTATTGTAACATCGTTATATCATTGTCCGGTGTGACATTACGTAGCACTATTGCTATCTATCTAATTCCACAAAGTCAGCCAGTCTACGACTTTATTAATGTAAGCTATGGGTACATTGTATAACGACCGTTCTTATATTTAGATTAAAAAGCTCTTTGTATAACATTGTTGAACGCAACGCTGCACATTTGAAATAAATATATGTCGGTATGATGATAACGCAAAATAATACTGTACGAAACAAGGCAAAGGTGATAATTGCTAGGTATCGTCTGAATATTTTTATATTTGATTATTTTAAAAAATATGGTCACATTCAGTTATCGTAAATATTAAAAAATATTTGGTTCTCGTGTTCGGAATTCAGATTTAGAATCTTACGTTAATTATTCAATTTAGTACTTGAACGCACCTTAATCTCTATCGAATATGTTTTTCTCTATATTGTTCACGAACTCCGGATCTCCATTTTTTTAGACGGGGCAAAATCTGAAACATGCCGCTCCCACAGAGTCGTAGCGTGGAGGGGGCGGGGGGCGCCCCGGGCGACACTTTTTAGGGGAAGATAAAGGGATTGTTTAAGGGGCGGCAAAGTTTCACAATTAATAATAAAATAACTGTGTCAACAATATGTCAATGTAGTTGACCTTTTTTTTCGTTGACGTGATTCTCATACGGTAAAACTTATATAAACTTTTAAGGAGGTCGCAAATTTTTTTCCGTCTCGGGCGGCTGACACCCACGCTACGCCATTGCCGCCCACGCTCATCGATCTGGGGCTGCCATTCAGTGTATTAGGTATAAATAAAATATGTGCGTAATGAAGCAGTTATTTTGATAAATTCTCCATTCAGCGAATCGGATCTTTATCTACTTCTGCGATTTGTACTTGTGGAGTATTAAAAATGTCTCCGCTGCCATCATAATGTAATCGATGAAATTTTTAGTCCACTAAGAAGTAACTGACGGGTGGGTTGAAGACTTTATTGTCTAAATTTATATTCTTCACAAATATACAACTTGTCGGTGTTGAAATGAAAGAGTTCAATGCTCATCGACAATAAAATGTAAATTTTATTGTCACACACGTAAAAAAAAGTTTGCGATCACTTTAAATAATTGCAATATTTTTTTACAAACGCGTGGGATGCTCTTAAACGCGCTGTTTGGAATCGTCAGTCACCACCACAGACGCTGTCAGAGATCCAGAAGCCGTCGTTTAAGAATGGGACAGACTACCTCAAGAGTTGCTCGATAACTTAATACAAAGCATGGCGAGAAGGACTTCCGCATGAGTTAGAGCAAGAGGAGGAATTATTTTACATTATTTTTTTAGATAAGTGCATATCAAATTATTTTGCTTAAATTTTCATTAATCACTTTTCAAATAAAGAAAAGAAATGCATTCCGTTTTTGATTTCAAATTATCTTTTTAAATTTGGAACAGGTTCCAAAAAGATTATTATACTGAAACACAAACTACATACTGAACCTATCAAAAAATATTTCAAGTTCTCAAAGATATCACAAACTTTTTTGATGTGTATGTATTTTATTGTTCTCCATGCGCATACGATCCTGTCCAGTTATAGTAACATACGAGCATACCAATAAACTATTATTTAAAGTATCTACTCGTAAGTTTAAATTGTCAATATTCTTATGAAAGTATCTTGTAAAGTTACTAAATATTCATTCGGGAATAAAACTTGTAACCTTACTATTTCTCCATCAAATTACTTGAAAGTATATTAAACATATTTTTTGCTCTGGAAAATATTTAAATTTGGAGTATAATATTCAGATAAGTAGGGGCCTTTTACTGAGTGTTGATCACTTAGAATTTATAAATTCGTAAGACGTGATAATATATTGGATTATGAACTTTCTTAACGGTATTTAATTATCATGTTGTCAAATATCTCAATATTAAATTTTATGACATGTATATAATTATGTTCAATAATAATTAAACTCTCGAAATTTGATCTAGCCCTAGCAATGGTGGCAGTACCGCCCTACACAATAGACGTTAAATGTTAAGAATACTTTTCAAATTATCTAAAGTATAGAGCATACCACACTGAAATATATCTACGTAATTACAGGAAATAATATTTAACGAATACATTTTACTTAAGAAGCGCACCAGAATGGGCATGCTGACATATTTTGAATAAGTTTTTTTATGTTCATAAATAAATATTATATACAATGTATATCATATTTCGGCTTAAAATAGGGAGTTAACATTAAAAAATTACATTTTACATTCAAATTTTATTTATTTCCGCCAAAACGCTGCGAACTATTATGGCGTCGTTTTGACGTCTCGTTCGACTACTTCAATGACAAAATGTATGAAATTAACAAGAGCTGTCATTGTGATCTACACGAACGTGATGGCATTTCCTCTGATTGACGTTCAATGGAACAGGGCGGATTGTAGTATTTTGTGGTTTTATTTTATCAAAACAATAAATAATCTCACTCATAATAATAAAATAAATACGTGTTTTTCAATCCATTATTTACGTATTGTTAAATATATGGATAACTTTAGTGACTTTCGTTTACTGTCATCATCCCTATTACGCAACCGACTAGCAAAGTTTCGGAACTAATAAAACGCAGTAATAGGCACGCTGTCGAAATTGTACCTTGTATAAGCACTTCATTCATAGCTTCGACGCAAAACTTTTCAATACTCGAATTTCATCTGTGACCTTTAGTAGTAGAACGAAAGTACGCGTTTGCAAAGCGAATGAACGAATTGTAAATTAATAAAGCATTAGTGTTACCATAATTGAGTAATTTTATGGACACATCGACATTTGATAGTTTATTTGATGTAGCTCAAGTAATAAAAAAAATGTTCTCGACTATTCAGCAGATTAATTTCTAATCTATAGATGTAATACAGCTGTAACTGATCGCAGTCTGTACACGGCAAATATATTTAAAAATTCTTAATAGGGGCCTTTATACATATGCAAGAGAACCCAAAACAATGTTTGTTTTTTTTATTTTGTCTGTATGTTTGTGGACGCTTATCAGAAACGGCTTAACCGATTTGAATGTAGTTTTCACGATTATATTATGATGGGCTTTGCATAACATTTAGTGTGTTTTTCATTTAAATCGGTTAACAAATAAATAAGTTGTCAATTTATGTCAATCGCGTAATAGTACCAAGAAAAATATAGCTCAGGTCAATATGTTCAATCATAGGAAATAGGGTTCAGCTTAGGCTGGAAGGGCGCGTGAATAGCTATATAAAGCGCTTTTACTCCTTCGCGCAATAACTACCTGACGGAATTTGATGAAACTTTGAATGGTTATACTTTATACTCATGTAAAGTACCCTATGTATATACTCATGTATATACATAGGGTACTTTTTATCGAAATTGAAATCTACGCTTACGAAGTCGTGGGCATAGCTAGTGTTTGTATACTGCAATGGCAATATGCTTTTTTTTTAAACTGGTTGTATTATTAGGTTACTTTTGTAGTATACAAGTACGGATATTACTAGGTACTTACTCAAGAAATACAAGCCGTGGTTTCATTTATCATTACCAAATTAAAACATTTCTACCTATAATCGGTTAGATGTCCATTAATATTATAATAACAGATATAGGTATAGATATAGGTATAATATTACATTAATAAATAATTAATGTTCTTGAAATATAATTCTAAAAAGTTCTATATTTTTTCATATATTTTTAAATATTACACCGTTAATTGTGACATCAACAAAAAAGGTTTTGGTATCAGACTAACTGTCAACGAATTAATTCAATACCAAATTAATATATATTTCTATTATTTGTATATAAAATTGATATTTGTGAATTAACTATCCAGATAAACATTTGTTATTTATTAATATTCATTCCATATCCGGTGGCTCGTAATATATTATAACTGATACTCTATAAAAATATACGTAAACGTTTCTAACAACTTTTCTTAATAATATTGGGGAGGACAATTTTATTTATTACATATAAATCATTTTGAAAAACGTCATATAATGTCATATATTTGTCGTTGCTTCTTTCACCATATTTATCATGTGATTTTATTTTGTATAATAAATGTTGTCTTTTCAGATTTGCTTTCAGATATAAATAAGTATGCTTTTGACTTTGTGCTATATTATTTAAAAAATGTAAGCGAACACGTTTGTAGTCGAAATGTCAGCTTCGCAATGCTGTCGATCCAATTTCGATAATGGCCGATATGAAATTTTTTTACCAAAAAATTCAGTATTTGTATAGTACGGAGTGTTTGTGATAATTTATTTTGAGAAGTAAAATGACCGGACGTCATGGTATCATTGTCTGTCAATTCGACGTGGAGGAAGATCACAAAATGTATTTGAAATGGAAATAAGCACAAGCAGTATGTGTGCGCGCAATTCTTTCCATCATTACTTTGCAATCGATTGCATATCTCCATATCTCCTTCAAAGGACCACTAATGTAAATACATGTTTTTCCTTTAACCTATTACGCTTTGTACCAAATTGTATGCGGCCCATATCATTATTAATATTTTTCTCGATACTTGGATCGACATGCGTTTAGAATGCGTATTTCAATTTATCCTTGCTCTTACCGATCGACTTTCGGAATGTCTTCCGCGAACTCGCCCGCGCCCGTCGGCGCCTCGTAACGTTTTCGCTTCCATTTGTTTGTACAAGTAGAATTTGTATTGCCGAACGCAATGTTGGTTATTCATTGATTATCACTGTAATTATTTATCATTTGACAAGTCGCTTTATGTCTGTAGAAATTGTATCGCACAAGATATATGTATGTGAAATATTCAGCTCGTAGTTACTTGGCATTCCACTTGTAAACATTACGCAGAACACCTGGTGAGTCTTGCATTTTTTTTCCCATATTACATCTGTCAGGGACGAATCTAATTTGTTACATTTTCTTTACAGGAACAACAATTATATTTGTGTTTTGTTTTTATTATATTGATCCGTACAATAATCCGAACGTTAAAATTCAAGCTGCGATTGCGTGCCCTCCCGTGAACAGACCGTGCGCGAACTTTTCGGTGTTATTGATCCGCGCCCTTTAAAACAAGGGAACTACGCTATTTCATTTTCATTTTTTATACTTCAACCCGCTCTCGCCTGAATATTGAACGATAGATACCGCATTACACTTAGATCGAAATATGCTATGTTGTTATAAAATCTATAAACTCATTTATATTGGACGATATTAGAGGCACATGGGTAGCTCATGGTGTAACAATGGCCGTTCGTAAATCAATAAATCCCGTGTACGGTGTGCACGACGCTCGTTTGTTATTAAATAACGAATTGAATTGTGCACGTGTGGCCGGCACTGTTATTATTTTGTGGCGAAGGGCAATTTTAAATTAAATTACTTTGCATTAAATAATAAATCCATGCTACTATGGAACTCGCACGTATCCCATTTGGCACTGTGTTACGTACACATGCTCGTTTTCATACACGATACCCTACTGTACTGTCTTGTGTTGATACAGACATACAGTTCAAACAGACTCGTGAAATGTCGCAGCGGCACTTCATGAAAAACCTCTCCCCCCCTCTCGTGTAGTAATGTAGATTGTTACAACTATTACATATTTACACGTACTGTCGCCCGTCCATGGCCATAACTTTTTTTATCAGGGTTTCGTACCAACGATGTTGTTTTTCCTCGATAACATCGCAACTATTTCTCGAGCTATGCCAGTGTTGTACACTTTTGGACATTAAGACGTGCACACCCCTGTTTCGGTCCGGATACGCCGTCACGCGTGCACATCGATGTAGAGCTTACTGCAACTGTACTAGGATATTTAACGAAGCGAACTGACATTTGGTTTTGATATATGGTAGCGCTGATGTGATGTTGCCTCTCAGCGATTCGGCTTGGTGTGTTGCATCAATTACCTACGAATGTTTTGTTTGTCACGAGTATGGGTCACGTCACCTGATTTTGTATTATTGAATTTTCGATAAACGGTATAGTGACGCGTAAAAAATTGTGTATGTTACACGAGTTCAAAAATATATGGATAAATAGCAACACAGTCGTAGATAATTAGCTAGCACCAATCGCTCGGTGATTGCGGGGGTCGTAATCACAGTTATGGTCACCGTTACGAGTCTGTAGCGGAAGCGGTAATACGACACCCGATAAGCTTTGTAAACGTATTAATTTAACAGTTTATGAGGCCGCAGCCCGTGAATCGGAGAATCACAATACCTATTGTGTTGCCGTGGTGACGTAGCGCGCCCTGAATAACACTGATTTTTATCATAGTGGCCTATTACTTCGTTCCTCCACACTGTTCAGATGCACCTACCTAATAAATTTCTCATTTTTTATATGGTCAGAACAACCTCTCGCATACCGCAAATGCAAGAATTATTGTTAATTATGTTTTGTATTTGCGCAGCGATTACTTATTAATAATATCGTGACGAACGGCTCTTTCAATATTTCTAACAACGGTAGCGATAACTATACTTGCATTGTTATCTTATAAACACGTTCACTCGCTTAGCCAAATAGAGGGCCCACAAATGTCATCGTCATACGGAAGGTTTAGAAGTTCATATAGAAATATTACGATAATTATTCCGATTGTGGTCCGTTCAAAATGTTTTTAATGGAAAATATAATAATCTCTATTGTACCTTTCATTAAGATTTATGACAGTTCAGTTCTGGACGTTTTCATACATACGAGTATGTTACCATTAAAATACCTTCGCGTGTGACACAAAATTTACTAGACGATGTGTCCTAGTGACTGGCGGCGTCAATCAAATTGCAATTAATCAAAGTGCCCGCCGCGCATGCCCAGGATTGTTATTAGCGCGCAGTAATCAATCAAGGGAGGCCTACGTCCAGCTGTTGACCGAGACAGGCCGATGATATGATGTGACGTAGGTGCAGCGTCTCGGATATTGAACATTGAATACATTTTCTTAGGCCGCGGATTAGTGATCAGTTCAGGGCGCGCTACGGCTCGTAGTTGAAACAGCTAGGGCGACGGCATGTCCTATCGATTAAATTTACCGAGAATACCACTTAATGTGAATTTCTTATGAGTCGCAACTCGGTATAGGCAGTTGGAGTGCCTTAGTTCCCACGTTTGTTTTTAACTGGATTCTCCATGGCGACGCCCTAGCTACTGCTTAATATCAAAAGTAAAAGTCCATTCCATATCCATATTTACGATTTTGTTGCCGCTTCGCTATTTATCTAGAGCTATCACGATTACGACTCATTTCTTATTGGCAGACTCGCAGATTGTTAATACAGTCGTAGTAGAATAGTTGATAGTCTCAGTAGAAGTTCTAGTGAACCTGTTTCCTTATTGAACGAGTTACATCTTCGGGTCCGAATAGAAAGATTATATTGAATGTTCCTATGAAAGTAAATCGATCCACATATCGAAATTTTGCTCGTTGTTAAATTAAAGAATCTGTCTGAAAAGAAACCTGGCGTTCGTGTCGAGATAATCAGAAGTTATAACTGTCGGCCCTCATATCCTAACGTTTACGTAGGTCCCTAATATTTTGTACTAATGAGATGTACATATGTGACATAATTATTATTTCTGGAATTGACCTTGTATTCATCTCTAGATCCGATGATTTATATATTATGACATTATACAGATGATGTGATTGAATTTGCGGTGAAAATATTTGAAGCCATAATGTGAAACCCGTGGGCCAACCCACACCATCGAGTCACATTTGGAAAAGACAGGAATTACAATAGAGACGAAAAGAAAGGTATTCGTTAAAGGATAATTCGACTAGCTATACGCACTTTTTAATAGTATATGTTATCTCTACACATGGTATAAACATTAAGTAAAAATGTTACATTCGCACAGAAGAAAAGGTAATCAGTTTTAGTACCTACGAATAGTGATTCATTTTATCTAAAAATATACAGAGACATTCTCGAACATACTTAGGTGAAAAGCGTTACCCTGGACACCGACAAATCAATAAGACATTCTCGTGTATCTATCTCATCAAATGTCATTGACAATATGTCTGGAAATTATATCCCATTACCTCGTCGCCGTCGTGACGTGGGATGATAATCGCAAAAGATGTTTTGTTTCGATGTTTTTGTCCATTAACTTATTTCTGGAATATTCGCTTTTATGAAACGAAATATGAGATAACATATTTCAAATACTGTAATTAGATCAGACTTTGTTGACTCAAGTTGAATAAAAAAAGATGCCTTATAAATTATATTTGTAGTTGATTGCGCCTACTATTTTCAAGAATCTTTTCGTAGATAGTAAGCTCTTGATGATTAAATGATTGTTACTTTTAAAATTCTTTGAAGTACATACATTAATATATAGTAGTATTCAAGTAATTATAATATAAAAAATATATAAAATAGTATCATTTAGTAATATATAATAGTATTAAATAAATAAATATATCTCTCGTAGGCGTATTCATATTTTGAGGCGCGCGCTATTGTCTGTCTTAAAAAAATCTGGAATGGTCTGTATAGGTAGTCGAGTAATGATAATGTTTAGTTCAGTAAATACAATTAAATATCGTCCGCGTAGAGCGACAGGACGTGGAAAGGACCTGTATGGCTCCTGTATCGCAACTGAAATTTTACAGTAGGTGTCATAAGTTTTGTGCTTACGGCAGCAGTGTTCGTAGCCAATCGTGAAAGAAACCGACTTACCCTCAGAAGCAGCTCTCTTTTATCTGAATTCTTAACATACGTAATATAAATCTATTTATTGGCTTAACGGTCGCGTATCATGTCCTGTCACTGTTATCCTTAACTTTATTAAAATCAGTAGACAGCGGCTAATACTTGTGTTAATTTTATTTTCAGTTTAATTACGATGTTTAGACAAATTAAGTTGTTGTTATGACTTTGGAAAAAAGGTTTTTTTTGACAAAGGAGAGTGATACACGATTGAAAAAATCTTAAATTTTCTAATGAAAACGTAAAGCGTTGTCGGCTTGTAGCCAGTGTTTGAAGTATCCTTTATATTAAAGGAACATCTACTTTTTATACGAGTACCTTTCAAAAGTTGTATCATTCAGTGCTAAAAATCAATGAAGCATATATGTACATATATACAAATTTTAACGATAGTCCATTCTACGCAATTTTAACGAAGAGTTGAATATAAGACAGGCAACTAGTCGGGCGACTTAAGTGTGACGTCACGACAGCTGCGCGGTAGCCTCTGCGCAGCCTGGCGGTGGGGTGGTTTCCTCGCCCCGCGCCCGGACGCAAACCGTGAAATGACATCGGCGGGCGCGAGCCCTCAGGCCTCAGTCCCGCTCCAGGCGCCCGACATAGCAGTTCCTCCAGCTATCAGTGCAATGTTAAGCGTGCGGGTGTCAAGTTTCGCGATCAATTCTTTGTACACCAATCAACAGTTGAACATTAGATTATATCAATTGATTTTCCATATCTAAAGTGAAGTCGAATTTACTTTATTTTAATTTCGTATATATAAGTATAATATTATTTTATACTTACATTAATATTATTTTAGTATCGTCAGCATCGCGCCTAGGAAGTTAGTTGAAATATGCGTGTTTGCGAGCTGCAAGTCGCTTCACTTCCGTAGTTCGCTTTTACTTTGACTAGATAACACACGGCGACCCAACGTTTTGGGTGAGTATTTAAAAATGCAATCGGCTCATTCATCTCACATCATCTATAATGATCATGATAAATTCTCTCGGTATCATTAGTATGCATCGTACTAGAAATATCTTTTAATTCTGTAGCAATTATAATACATCTTGCTCATCGCGCATAAATCTATCATTTCTTGGGATAATAATAATATCACATTTCCATACAAAATTGAACGCCCAAGCGATGTCCAGATTTTGTTAATATTACAAATCCTAATTACTTTCTTTATTCGTTCATTATGAGTTATTATATAATTTATGCTAAAAAAAAATATGTGTGCTCTTTTTTATTATTTTCACTTCACGCTATTGTTTTTTTTTTTTAAGGAGCTTTTTTTGCCTTCCGTGAACATTTTCAGGATAAATAGATGTGGGCCTTGCCATCAAAGCCGGTTTGTTATAGGTCATTATGCAACTATCACAGCCAGCTTTGATGAGCACGTCCCCATTTGATCCCACCGATTCACTACTTTCGTGCCACAATCGCAGCTTCATAATGATTCGAATGCAAGCAAACTCCTTATTTCTCGGGCCTAGCCTGTCAAAGCGGCAGTGAGATGTCACCCGTCCTCATATCACAGCCACTTTGATGTGGTCGGTTTACGGAGACTTCTGCCACAGCAACCACCGTCGCCAGCCGTTCCAAGAATCCATTCACTCGGTTGACTCGTGAAAGTGGTTGTGATGTGTTTTAGTAATCATATCACAGCCATTTTTGACGAGTTGGCCTATGTGATTGTACAACGTTCGAGAATTGAAAGAAGAGAGAAGATAGTCTCTACGAGTTGAGCTACGTTCGTCGGATGCCAGTCGTTGCCTCGTAGTAGCCTCTGATCGCTCACAAAGTGGTTGTGATATGTATTACTGTTATCATATCACAGCCAGCTTTGATGAGCGTTCAGTGGTGACAGAAAAAATCGGGGCATGAATGTCATCCCTACATCGTTAAATGAGCTGATGTGAACCGGGGGTCAACAAAGTGGTTGTGATGTGGTCTTTGCTACTCCACATATCACAGCCAGCTTTGTTGACTTCCTGTTTTACTATTGTCACCCGTGATGTATGAGAAGAGCCAAGCATTTATAAACGACGTAGCCAAACGAAGAAAGAAGAAATATTTTCATTCTCTTTTTGAACCAATATGATTTGTGTTCGTGCATATTGGAATTGAACGGGTGTTTGCTTTGAGAGGAAAGTCGTATTATTGTAATGATATATATGACACTGTGTTCAAAAGTACCATCCATTTAACTCCAACGACTTTTCTTTGAAAGTATATGTACAATATTTAAAATTTTAGTGTTTTGTGAACATTTTCAAAATCATTAATCTCAAATTTCCACGCATTTACATACATATGTCGCACACCCCGCACTCCTCGCACGTTATAAGTATATTGTATCACTTTTCGTAAACATTTCATATTATGTATTGTACCACTCTGCTTCCCTGATTTTTTTTTATTTAATGAAAAATAAAAATTTTTCTGTTAAACAATCAGAGTGACACTCTCTTTTCAGAAGCTGCGTTGATGACATTGAGTATATTAATATGATGACATGGTTCAGTTTATATATAGATACATATAAGTGTATATACACATAACTTTCGAAATGTTCAGTAGCGTGCATGATTGTAACTTTAGCGATAATAATGTCAATATTAACGATACTAATATTCTGTTTTTCTAATTTACAGGTCGACGAGGTGGCTTGAATATTAAATAGGCGAGTGAAAGTTCTGGTAATAATCGTTATGTCAGAAACATTCCAGGGAAGCCAGTGTATAATTCGTTTTACAATTTAATGTATTGAAAATTAAATTAAATAAATAATTTGACATTTTGTATACAGTTCATCCAGTAATGGAGTTTAGATATCGTCTATGTCTATATTTTACTTTTATTTCTTATCGCCGTATGAATAAAAAATGTTTAAGAATATCATGTGTTTCATATACCCAGATATTACATGTAATCATTCGACCCTGTGCTATTAATTACAAGCGTCTTATCCTGAACTTGTTCACGTACTGTAGGGATCGTATTATCTGATACGGATGGTTTTACTTAATATCTCTGCACTAGTTCCAGACTAAGTTTATATGACCGTTAAGTTTATCAGTTATCTAATTAAGGTTTACTTTCAGGTGATAAAGTACGTGCGGGAAAAACTATATATTCTCCAGCGTTGAAGAGTTTTCGGATCTAGGATCTTATTTCATATATTTAGATGTCGATATATTACCATCCGTCAGCGGCGTGTAGGAGTGGAAGAGAAATGTATTGTTTTTTTTTTATATCAGTACACTTGTCTAGTCCTCATTGTTAATCAATTAAAAATTTGCTAAAGTACAATGTTGTCTTTTTATCCCGATATATTTATTTATGTTGTCGCCATATTGTTGTTTATTGAGTGTTGCAATAATGTATAAACTAATAACTGAATAAACTATTTTTGTAATATTATAGAGTTGTATTTTTTGTAATGCCCATATCACTTACCAAGTAATAATAACACAGCTGGAGATCACAATATAGATATAATTTCATGGAGATTTTCAACGCACCACAGCAATTTTTGTAAATTACTTTACGAGTAGGTATCTACGTAAAGACCAGGCTCCTGAACGAAATACATGTCTAGATTCATTACTTACACGTCACTGAAGTGATGGCTATTGATCGAATGTGGCCATTTGAGGTAACTAGGTCATAAGAATGATTTAACATTCGTACTTCAATACATAAAGCCTTATATACACTATACATACAGCCTATTACATGTTTTCACTAATGTTTTAGATAATTTTTGTAGGATTCTTATTGACGTATAACAATAGGTGTGTACGTTTAATTGCTTCTTTTGACTTGTTTACGGCTATTTCAGTAGCTACACTTATTGTAATCGAAACAGACTCACAGTATTAAGTTGTTTATTGTAGGTACTAAAGTGAGAATTTTGTTAAACAAAGTAATAAAAAAATACATTTATTTGAGGACAAAGTACATGCACACTTATAAAACAACGAATACCTATATGTAAAGAAACCACAGTAAAAGCAATGTAATCATCATGATCACAATCAAGTTAAATAAAAATCAGAGTTCGTCAATAAAATGTTGCTGTACGTGTGTCTACACCACCTACGCTTGTAAAATATGACGGTCCACCTGACGATTTTAAAGACTGTGCCCTCGGATGATTCAAGGACTATTTAACTATTTCCTGCAACATTATCTATTCACTAGAAGATAGCTTTTAGGAAGGGAAGACCTGCTATTAATACCATCATTATTATCATTATATTTGTTAGCCAACGCTGATGTGAACACCACGAGTGGGTGGAGTAGCGCGTCAGGGAGTTCATCAGCGGCCCGACACCGGAAACCGACATAGTGAAATTTATCTCTCCCTCGGAAACCCGGAAGATTGTCCTACGTCTTTCAAAGCGTAAGGCCCCAGGCCCTGATCGAGTCCCGAACATGGTGCTGGCAATGCTGCCCAGGAAGGCCACGGTCTCTGGCCCGGCTCTTCAACGGTATACTCTGCACAGGCCAATTCCTGGTAATTGGGCAAGGTGATAGTCCTCTCCAAGCCGGGCAAAGATCGGCGTCTCTCGGTTAGCTACCGCCCCATCACGCTTCAGTCTACCACAGCGAAGCTATTTGAGAGACCCATTCTGAACCGAGTGCAACCGTCAATGACCCGAACCCGAACTGCTCATCCCTTTAAAACAAAGGGATGCGCAGTTCGGGTTCCGTGCGGGTCACTCGACAATGCTGCAACTGATGCGCGTGATCCACTACTTGACCAGTGAGCTCAATTACGGGCGACACACGGTCGGAGTCTTCCTTGTCATCGAGAAGGCTTTCAACCGTGTGTGGCACGTTGGGCTCCTGGCCAAACTACTGGAAACGCCTGCGCCAGCATTATTGGTTAGACTGATTGAGTCATTTCTGGATAGGCGGCTGTTGTATGCGGACGTGGAGAGCACCGCCTCTGACCCGCGCCCGATACGTGCGGGGGTGCCTCAGGGCGGTTGCTTGTCGTCCTTGTTATACGCGGTCTACACTAATGACATGCCCACCCTTGAGGGGCATCTCGTCAAGGGCAAGCGCGATGTCGAGCTGTGCTTCGGATGCAGCGTATGCTCGACCTACTGCCGGAATGGCTGGACAAGTGCAGGCTAGCTATCAATGTCGGAAAGACGGTGGCTGCACTTTTCGGTCGTAAGCGTAGCATGCCGCTGCCGCTATACTTACGTGGGCGGGGGGAGGCTTGGCACACCGCGGTTAGGTACCTTGGACGTCATATCGATCGCTTGCTGTGGATGCACGCCCAGGTCGAACATTCGATCTGCAAAGCGCGTGTCGCACGAGCAATCGTGGGGGCGAGCCGCTACGCCAGTAACGACGTCATTGAGCGCGACCTAAACGTCGAGCCCCTGGATGAGTTTGTGGCCTGCTTGGCGAGACGTATGTACGATGTTGGCGAGACGTATGTACATTAAGAATACTTGCTTATTACACATGATTTGTCCAGGGTGGGAGTCTAAAACACAGCCTCCGGCTTAGCAGTCAGGGTCACAAATTACCAGACTAAAAGATCAGTTTCTCTCAATTGAACAGTTAGTTGACTGCCTCGTTGGTCGTGTTGCTTGCAAGTGTGACTGCCGATCGGGAGGTACTTTGGTTCGATTCCCGGGTCGGGCACTACAAAAATGTTCTAAGTTAGATTTTCTAATTTAGATTTTCTAGTAGTGGCTCG
>DWDU01000801.1:0-16817 GCA_018245575.1 Jemadia suekentonmiller | reverse complement strand
ACTGGTGAAACGTGGGAGTGTTCTACACTCCTCTGCCTACCTCTTCGGGGATTACAGGCGTGATGTTACGTTTAAATTTCAAACATCATAATAGAAAAAAAAATTGAAAATAGTAATTAATAGTTGTTTAACAAATTGAACACATTTTAATTACTGTGCTTGTCGTTTTCGCGGAGGTGCGTCAGGGAGGAGTACACGTTGAAGTTCGACTTGTCTGCAATAATCAAATACCCTACTATAGACAAATAGTCTAGACAGAAATACATTTTCAGTCACAGAAAGCACAATTATTATTATATTTACGGTAGAGGCTCCTTAAGGCTATTACGCCCACGTCCGCACCCTCGTTCGCGTCCACGTCCACGCCCGCTTCTACGTACACGTCCACATCCAGGCCCGCTTCCACGTACGCGTCCACGTCCAAGCCCGTGTCCGCGTTTGCGTCCCCGATCTCCATTACCTCGACTTGTTGAACTAAAACCAATGTTTTAAATGTATTTTGTTACAATACGTTATACACACGTATTTGTATACTTAAATGTACTTACGGCTGTGCCTCGATTTGGTCACTGTAATCAATTTCATAATATTATTATACGTATGGATCAAAAGTAAATGTGCAACAACAATAATATTTCAAGCTAATAAAAAACAATCACTTATCGTATTAAAGATCATTAGTAAAAATCGGCTTATATGCATATGCGTATTAGCGTGCAAATATTATTTTCATAAAATTTAACAATCATCATGCATATAATCTAGTGTGAGTATCAGTACACAAGAATAATTAATTGTATCATGAGATATGTGATAATATCACATGTGTATTGTTCGTCTTTCAACATTATTGAAATAAATTCAAATTCAATTTTCCAAATTAAATAATATTAATTTTCATTCAATAATTTAACTGTTACTGTTAGAATAATTACATTATTTAGTTTATTTCATTAGTATTTAAAAGAAACGTTTTATTTTAATATTAAATATTTTTTTCTATAGGTATAATAATTTAAATAAAAACGTGCAAGAAACAACACACCTATACTTAACGCTAAAACAACACCAAAGCACACATAGAGCATAACCAAAGCGATCACGAAACGAGATGTTTGTACGAACTCTTATTTACGTAATAAGTAGACCTGTCCATTGGGACTGCAGTCGTGTATACTAGAATCATAAATGACGAGTTGTATTTTATAAATTTCTAGACACATCTCACAATATTTTAGTCGTTAATTACTATTACCTTGTTAATAGTGAGGTATTATCTTATAATTAGCACTCAATTTACAAAAAATAAAACAATATAATAATTTCTATCCGACTTTTACATATCAAAGATGATCGCGTAGTGACAACAGAACTTTTAGAGTTAAATTATTCAATGAAAAAGTTTTGGATTTGTCTTAATAACACATATTTCATAAAGGAAATATCTTAACAATTAATTAAATGTACAATTCACATTCAAAGTAATGCATAAAAACAGAAAACTTACCACATTTTTGTAATAACTCCACACTCACAAGTAAATATGACGCTTATCACAAATATCATAATCACAATTTTTTTTATTAAAGTTCGTCAATGTTGCACACTCTGTGGTACTAATATAATTTTTTTACCTGAAAATAAAATTTCTATTATGTTTCCTAGACGTCCGAAGTCCTTTATGGCTGTCTTAAGTTGGCGGAGAGAGGTCGACTTTTTGATGTTTTTTTTGCTAATTCAATTGTTCGTGATTGTTCGATCAAAATTTTTGATTGTTCGATCTTAGTTTTTTTTAAATTAATTAAGGTCTAACAATCATAAATTTTGATTGAACAATCACGAACAATGGACGAACCATTGAAATAGCAAAAAAAACATCAGAAAATCGACCTCTCTCCGCTAACTTAAGACACCCTTTTTAATTATACACAAAAAGTTCAAAGACAATTTAAGTTCTTCTTCTTGATCCAAACTTCAATCATTACAATATTGTCTTGACAGATTTCTCATAAAATTGACAGACCAACCTGACATTTTGCGGTAGGTCATTTGTGAAAATGGCCGCATCGGGAGGAAATATCGAATGGTCTACTACTGTTAAACCATTTTTAACGGCACTTTATGGCCCATTTTTCGACAAAAACGACGCCGTTGAAATAATACAAGCAATCATCAAAAGGTGCGTGATTTCCTTGTAAGCTATAACTTCACGGTTCACAGGGTTGCTTAGTCATGTCATTATGTATTATTTATTTATTTTATTCATACACAGCGTTATCTTTATTAATTAAATATAAAATGATATTGTATGAAGTGTGATTATTATTTTTTCAATCGTAGATATGTGCTGATCGAAAAATATTAGAATATATTACGATTCTAATTTCAAATCCCTCTGTCCCCATTCTTTGGGTCTGAAACATACAAATGTTGTATTTTTTGTGCAGATTGTTGTTAATATGCATTTTTAAGTTTTTACTCTTAAGTTCTACTAATTACAAAAAATTCTACATAATTCTACAAAGGCTCATTACAGATTATCTAAACCCTACCTACCCTCTTATAAATAAATATGTGAAGTGCGTAATTGGAAGTTGAGTTAAATTCGTAAGTGATGTTTATTTTAAAATTTTATAAGCATTGCAAATCAGTCTTTTTAAGTATATAATGTGGATATAAAAATTATATTAATCTTATTTTGTGATGATCTGCAACATACTCATGTTGCAGATTGTTGCATGCTCTGGTGTATAACAATCGGCTCAACCCTATACCATATTCCATGGATTCCAAACATAACTGGTGAAAACTGGAAGTAACTTACTGCTCTGCCTATGTTTTTAGGGAGATACAGATACGTGTATGTTATGTAAAAGTATTGAAAAGTTATAGATGAATATTTTTTATACTTCTTTATTTATTCAATGTATATGCATAAAAATATCTATTGTTTTTGACATGTATTTGTATTTAACATGTATTGCATTATTTATGAAAAGTCTTGTTTCCCCTTATTTCTTTATCATATTCCCTTATTATTAATTATGCTCAACTTCCTCTAGCTCTTGTCCTTTTTTACTTAATATAATTAGTTTTGATAGTCATTTTATCATTTAATCTTGTTACTGTTGCAAAATTCATGAAATGTTTGTATTTTTTTTTGTAGTGAGAATGAGTTCCAGAACCATGATGATATCCAGGATCTCTTCTACACTTGTATTGCATGTTTGTCAGCACACTTCATCACCATCAATGCAAGCAACTGTAAGTACAATTTTAATAGTTTACAGTGTACTCACATTTACTGTTCTAGACTGACTGCCTTATTGATCAAGTGGTACTTAGCATATCTGCCAATTCTTAGGTCCTGGGTAAAAATCCTAGGTCAGCTATTATTTGATTTTTATAACTCATAATGTATAGTACAATTTTCTAGTAGCAGTAGAAGCATGGGAGTGTTCTACACTCCTCTGCCTAACTTTGGGAATAACAGGTGTGATGTTACATTACTAATGTTTTAGAATAGCTTTGTTAGGCATTTAATCTAATACCGACAAAAATATTCATAATCACTTTGTTCCCTTCACATTCCTACGTAGCAGGAAATAAACATGAAATATAAATAGTAGACTTGACAGTACTGTCATGAATTATAGTCATAATTAATATAATGAATAATAGTTCACAAAAAATACAGTTTTGTATAAAATAAAATGCTTGCATAATATTGTGCAATTTGATATGTAATAATGAGTAACCAAATATGTGTATTGTTTACGATGTAATGTGACTATTTGGTCATCTTTATAGCTCTTCATATATTAAGTATGTGTTGAAACCAAGCAAATGTATGTGGGCCTTCCTGAAGTTTATTGATTACTCAACCTAATTTATATGTATTTTTATAGGTAGTAATTTTGTAGTAGGTTATAATTCCTTCCTTTCGTTAAGTTTGCTGATTAGGTTGACACAAGTGTGATTTCCATGACTGATGAATGAAAATGTGCCATAAAGTCATATATTATATAGCCACAAGTAATCAAATGTAGTTAAAACATGATTTTCATCTGTATGTTTTTGAAAAATCTTTATCCATGATCAGCTTATCAGAGTCTATAGCTGCATACAGTCCCCCCTCTCTGCACCCCCTAAAATAAGTTTTTTTAACCTATAATCCTGCAGGTTGGGATAGCAAAGCACAGTTTATTCAACTGACCCTTGACATTTAGGGCTTTTAGCAGTATCTATGGCTGTTATACCACAATCAGTTGTTTGTGCGCAGAACATGGATATTTAAAACTTTTACAAACCAAAAACGTGAAACCATGTAATGGGGAATTACATTATTTCACACATTTAGGGATTTATTTATATTCTAAACACAAGTTTAACATAGGGTTAACAAATAACATAGGGTTGTTATTAGCTAGGTAATTGTCATTGTTGTTACAGTTACATTTTATTCATATTTTGTCATATGTTTATATTAAAAAGTTGGGCTATATGAAAATTATGTTTATGTTATCAGTGCCAGTTGATCAACTCAGCACTGCACGTGATGCATGCAGGGTTATACTAAGACAAATCTTGAAGAAGCTCTCTGAAGCTGGATTGAGCTATGATGACAACAGCAACACTGCTGCCCCCAATGTTTCCATCAAGCAGGTACAATATGTTTGTATTATATTTTTATTACTGTTGTCAATCTTATTGGTTGTGTTGGTTCCAACATGTAACTGCACATCAGGAGGACCTGGTTTCAAATAATGAGTCTGGCACTACTGGATTTTTCTAATTAGATTTTCTAATTGTGGCTTGGAGTCTGGAAATGTGCCCGGTGTAAGGCAATAGGCTCATCACCTGTACTATAGTGGGATGTGACCGTAACTGGTGTAATGTAGGAGTGTACTGCACTTCTTTGCTTACCTCTTATGGGATTATAAAATTATTCGGAATATAACCAAGAAATACCAGAATGCTCACTGCATTATTGAATCTGCATGCATTTTGCTCAATTGAGTAGAATCGGGATGGTGTACTTTCATGTGTTTATTTAATAATACAGTATTGGATGTATAGTAATATTTGATTTTAGAATGATAAAATTTTCGATATTAAACAATCTTGTGTTCTTTCAATAGCTTCTCCTGCCAATTGCTGGACTTTGTGGAATAGATGGAGGAGGCTATCCACAATCTGACCTAGTAATTTTGACATCCTTGCTCAAAAATGCAAAGATACCATCACATGTCAATGTATCAGGTATAGTATTTTTGTATTCAATTACCCTGGTAACTGTTGTAACAAAAAATTTCGTTTTATCTATCACTACAAAGCTCGGAATTTAAATGTTCTTTTGATATGTGATTTAAAAAATAGATACCGTAAAATAATTGTATCTCATAAAAGTTTATGTTTCAGAGGCACAAACCACAAAGTCCTCAGTGATCTCAAGTCCCATTACATCGTTGGCTTCACAAAGCACAACCACTGATAAGCAGGCGCCTTCACATGCGCAGCGCCGATCTGACGCGCTGTTAGAGCAACTGACAATGCCATTGAGGAACCCAGTGACAGCATTACCCTCAACATGTCAGGCTCAGCCACCCACAGCTGCCGTGTCTCCCGGAAGTAAGGATAGCTTGGAGAGTGCTAAGGATGGGAATACTCCTCAACAGCCCACAATTGACATGAAGGTAAATTATGATCATATTTATTAAGAAATCTTTCTCATATTTTATATTTGCTTTTACATAAATATCAGCTTTATGTTGGTTTAGTATTTATAACAGAATGTAATACCTTGACACATAATGAATATATATGATACTTTTGCATGTGTTACATTTTAAAATGTCTTCTTTCCATGGGAATCAATAGTTATTCAATAGTTTTATTTGTGAATTAAGTTATTGTTCTTATTGTGATAAAAAAATAATGTTCAAAGTGAAGATAATTTCTGTATCCATTTTAGCTTTTAATTGTAACATCTATTTCTCTTTGTAGAAGTGGTTGGCATCAACATGTTCATCACTGCTCATTGAGCTCAGAGCGGGTTCGGTAGTGTTGAATGTGTGTGCGACCTTACCTTGCCTCCAGCGCTACTTAAATCGCTGGCAATCAGCTAAGGAGTCTGCAATGTCGCCACAATTTAATTCTGATGCCTCACTGTAAGTTGTTCAGTGTAAATTCTAAACAAGTCGATTTTTTTGTTTATGCTTTTGCTTTATTATACTTAGTTAATACATTATATCTTTTAAAAGGAATGAAACAAGATTATTTCATTTAATTCAACGCTTAGTTAATATTAAGAAAAATTTTATATAAAATTACAATAGTAGTTTGTCTTACAAGGCATTATCATGCATTATAATTCTATTTCTGGTATTTGCAGTCTCCATTTTCTCGTGAACGAAGTGCACGTATGCCGGCTAGCGTTGTCGCTGCCCTGTCTGGAGCCCTTCACGCCTGACCGCATTGGTACGCTCAGCGATATCAGCGTTGCGTGGCTGCTCTGTGCCACCGCTCAGGTATAGACACGAGAAATATTCATACTTTTATCAATTGTGTACAATAACGTCATCCACACTGCCAGTCAATACATCTACACCAATCTTAAATAATTAAAATGGTCTTCAATAAAATTTCTACCAAGTATCCATACAGTATCTATATCAATAACAAAGGGAAAACAGGTGTGGCCTCACTATTATTACTCATAAAATTATTATTGTAATAACGTTCATATTTTAAGGAGCAAATTTTTGCATATGCAGGCTTCCCTCCATCCCAAGGACGAAGAAGGCGAACAGCAAACGTCTACTCTGGTAGAGAGCGCACTCAGTTTGTACAACACTGTTGGGGAGACATTCAAGCAATCCACACGTGCCGGCGGATATGTAAGATGTCATTTCATAAAATACTATTCATTTATATTATTTCTGTTACTCAGAATATATTTTGATTAACATGTGGGATACGAATTTAGTAAAAAAAATTCCTTACATTAAATGTTTTCCTTTTTAATTTCTTTGTTTCCCTTTGTTGCTGTATTTATTTAATAACAATTATTAATTTAAAATCTTAGGTTTACCAGAATCATCTTATGATCGGTGCTTGGGTGCTACTCTGTGGATTGCATCACGCGCTAGCAGGTGCCCCAGGACCCTCAGCGCCTGGCAAAAGTCCCGCCAAAGTACCGTCACGTCCCTACAATCTCACTAAGATGTAAGTTGTAAATTTATTTAGTGTTAGATATGTAAATAATAAAAAAAATGTTCACTACGACGAATGCAGTCTGCCAACGTGCACATAGCCATCATGGCAGACTATGACCTTAACCTACTCATCCTGAGAGGAATGAAGTTTCGCCCATGTCTAGTAGAGCACGATAAAACTTAATCATAAATAACCGTAAATCATTCAAATTACTTTCCGCAATATAAAAGTTAACAAGGGGACTTGTTGTTTAATCTAGCCACAATGACTACTCATGTATTTTATTTGATTTATATAAATTTTGTATTCAACATACACAATTCATTTCTAATCTTTCTTTATATAATGAAGCAAATATATAAATATACTGTTGGCCATGGATATGGTCTTAGAGTGAGGTGCTTTAAATTGAGAGCCACCATTGAGTAGCGAATTACAGTAAATTTATTCTGTAATGAGGGCTTTGGCCTTTCATGTATTATTCACGGAACAAGCCATCTATTTGTTGCCACAAAATCTGTTAAGGAGCAAAGGCTAATGAGGAATATTTGTTGTTTCTCAATTTGCGATGCCGTAGCGCAAGAGGTAGTATAATTGCGTATCTGTGGAGATCCCGATACATACCTATATTTTTATTTAAAAAAAGGATAAGACGTATAAGCCTGTGCGGCCTTCTCTCCAGCATAATAAATAATTGGACAAAAAAACTCACTTGCTTTCCAATTGTACATCAAGTTATAATATGATTCCTTTATTTAAACTCTTTGTTGTGACTCCTTTATAATTAAATTTGAGAAATAGCATTTTATATCAATAAATCCCGAGTGGATGATGTGTTTGGCTTGCTTTAAAATATATGTTCGGTCGTGCAGGCAACAGGGTCTGGGCGTGGTGTGGGTGGCGCTGGGCGGGCGCTGCCTGGCGTGGACGGGCGCGCTGCTGGCGGACGCGCGGCTGGAGGCGCTGAGCGCGGCGCCCAGCAGCGTGCCGGCGCAGCTGGCCGCCGCCGCCGCCTCGCCCGCGCCGCTCTACGTGCTCGCGCACCACGCCGCGCACCAGCGCGAGCTGCGCCTCGTCTCCGCCGCGCCGCTGCACCAGGTGACGCATTCGCACTTTCGCAGCAGCTATACTTACACCTAGTATATTAGAAGATCACATGAACATTAATTACTATATATTTAGACATAGAATCAACAATCTAATATTTCTATTCAAGTATAGTACATGGTAAGTAGTTGAGATGTTAATATTGACTGTTGATAGGATAAACTTTAATAGCTCTCAAGTATATCAGTAGTGTTCTTCACTTGGATGGATATCACCTCTAAATTAAATACTAAGTGCCATCTTTACGGTACTGCAATTAAAGGTTAAAAAAATGTTTTCTAAATAAGTTAGGTTAAAAATAGGTTCTTGGGCAAAACATAATCTAATTGGTGTGCAATGTATGGTTAATGTTATCAAATATTTTCATTATAGCTATTGGTGGCGCTCGGCGTAGTATGCTATCGTAAGGCCACAAACCTGAAACGCGCGGTCGTGCAGAAGCAGCACCAAGACACTGATCTTGACCGTTCCGACTCCACTGTCTACTTCCAGGACATGATACTGTGCTCCGAGGACTCCGAGACTGATGACGGTGAACATCTTTTTCATACTAAATGCAAATTCACATGAATATTTAACTATAGCCCTGATTATTTTTAACAATACTTACTGCAGTAATTACAAAAACTAAAATTGTTACTAATTCATAATTAAACATTAACATTTTATAAAAATATTATAAGACATTATAATTAAAACTCATTCTAATGAATAAAATTCTAATACCATGCAAATCACGGCAGTGTGAATCGATCAAAGGTACATAATTGGTGTTAAGTTAGATATAGAATAGTGACTTATGTAAAATTTGTGCCCAGAAGACAGCGAACCTTTATTTGGGTTATGGTTCGAATCAACTCTAGTGGCGCCTGACGCGGCGGAGGGCGTGCGCGTTCACGACGTCAACGACAACTGCGATCCGCCGCCGCGCTCGCAGGGCATCGTGCCCGACAAGGCGGAGCCGTACTCCGTAAGTTTTCTCTATCGTCATTATCATTATCCTAGCCCATTGTCAATTTTTTCCTTCACATTCTGAGACGACAGCCATGTTCAACAGTGACAACATAAAGTGGTGCTAATATGTTGACTTTATTATTTATTAATCATTATGTATTTTATTCTTCGTCTGTTAGATATTGGTTTCTTCTCGGAATGAGAAGTATTAAGGGTTAATTATCTACCACGCTAGCCCAATGTACGTTAGTTGACTATACAAGACTTAGAAAACGTTATGGAGAAGTCGATGTTCCCTACGTTTCCTCACTGTTATTCAATCATAAATTTATTTAAATTTCTTATGCACATACCAAAATGGCATTAAGTATTCATTTATGCAATGGTAAGGTAATATTGAGTTAAAATCCTTTTTTTTTGTTGTTTAGTACATAGCGCTCGCTACGGAGGTTTTCACCCTGCTGACGGATGAGATTATCAGCGAGGGTTCGGAACGGCTGGGGCAGAACGCTCTGCAGCTGCATGACGCACACCAGGCGCTGCTGGCCGCGCTCGCCAAAGACCTGGACCGGGAGACCGCGCGCACCGACACCGGTATGGACGCCGTCACGCGTCTCAGCACATCTCGTATTCAGTATATAAATAGTCCCTGTATTCCCATTCCCTGTATGATCCAGCGGAACATATATTTTTTTATAATAGGGGCTTATTCCTACAGAATATTAATTAGTAGGCGTCTGTGGGTGTCTATGAACATAACAAAAACCTGTTATGTATATTTCATTACATTCTTAGAGGGTTACATGAGTTATATATTGAGACTTAAATATTTTCGCTATAATTGAGATTGAAGTCAATTTATATATTTATAAAAACAATAATCATATAAGAAGTTGAGCGGGAATAGAGTATTTGTCGTTATTAAAATTTATTCTGATACTATTCAGGTACAATATCGGCGTGTTACGGTGCGCGTCTCGGAGCCTTGTACGCCGCATTCAGCTCGGCCCTAGTGCGCTACCTGCACAACCTGTGCGGCGCGCCCGCGTTCGCTGCGCAACAGTCTGCGCTGCAGCAGCACCTAATCGTCGCGGCAGACAGGAACAACATGACTCCGCTGCAGGTTTGTGTTCCCTTTGTGCTGAAGTACCTTTTTTTATTTACCAACGAGACGAAACCTTTAAAAGGTACCCGATATCATGTAAGAGATATCGGGTTATGTGGGACTTATACGGCACTAAAACCCCCTCGGTGACATTCTTCTCGGACTACTCGGACTCCGAAATCTCCAATTGAATGCACCGGTACCCTTTTAGCGCGGCACCCCTGCGGGTTCTACTGCCAGGAGAGGCAAAATGTTTCATCTTACGCCCTCCTGTTCCGACGACAGTATGCGGCCACACATACTGTCGTCCTTCCCGGGATTGTGAACTGATCGGTCTAGAGCTCTCACTGTAGCTGCTTTCAACTCTAGAAACTTCCTTTTAGTTGCCTCTTACGACACGCTGGAGATGCTGTAGCCCATATTCTGATCTCGAGCTACAGGGACTGCTGGAGCACCTTACCCGGCGCTCACATGTGTTATCGTTCTCTTTACACCATGGCAAACCAAGTTTCACAAATTATGGCAAACCATATACTATAGTGTAATAAATAATGGTGTATTTATACCAAATTTTTTGTCATCAGGTTGGTCCACGAGTTGTTAAACTCATCGGCGGCATGATCTTAAGTAAACCGACACTCGATCGCGAAAACCACATTCTCCACATGTGGCACAAGATCGCTTATACATTACAAGAATGTGCTGTACAATCAACACCTTCACAGGACCATGACTATGAGGGTATGTTTTAATTATTTATAGATTATTATGTAATGATTCATAGATTATTATATACTTTAAAATTATGAAAGTGCTGTGATTGCTATATATGTATTCCATTGAATAATAATCTATCTTTCAATTCAAATAATTTGCAAATAAAATTAGCATTATTTAATGAACTTCTTCTTACAGATTTGAACGTGGAACATGCACAACTGCTGGTTTATTTATTCCATTCATTGACTCTAATGCAGAAGAAATCTGTTTTGCTAATGACATCCAATGCTATTATAAAAGTAAGTTGATTAAAACCTCAATTATTACACAGTACCGTTATAATTACAAAGTTATATTCATGATACTATTTTTTATATTGAATCTCTTTCATATTTATAGGTTGTGGAATCTTTATCTATCAGTGACAGGAAGCAGGCTATAAACTTGGCGCCCCATCAATTAATGCTGACCACCAGATTACTGCTACTTCTGGAATACCTAATGAGACATCTGTATGATGCACCACAGCCTTTATTGCAACAGGTTAAAAATTCAAAATTCATTTCTTAGAGCTCTTATTATGAATTTTCATATAATAATGTAATGTAAACCTTTCCACAGATTGAGTGGAATCTAATCATTGCACCGGGTCTGGCTCAGCCATCGGCCGATGCTAATGGCGCCGGTTGCGCGAAGACCACCACCGACAACGGCCAGTTGAAGTCGCGCATCTACTGCGAGGTGCCGACCATTGAGCAGACGTACAGACGGCTCTCGCAAGACGAAACCTCGATGAGGCCCAAGTTCTATGCATTAACTTATGCTGAAATTAATAATCAGGTCTGTTGAATCTCCACGGATATGTCTGCTATTCGGGATTTACAAAAAAATGTGTCGTAACGACGTTGAATTTGTAATCTTTATAAAAATTTTCTTTTTGACTGGATTTGTTATCACTAGTATGTTATAAAAAAATTACTTAATAATAGTTTTGCAATGTAGGGTGGGCAGAATAGTAGGTGTTACGTTAAAATTTATATCGTATTGCGCCATTTCTAATTTGCTCTTAGGCTTAAGTATAATGTGTATTATTTTGCAGGAGAATCCCAAATTTGATGGATTGGCGTGCAACTTCGCACTTGGAACCCCTCACAAGTTAAAGTATCCCCTACTCGTGGACGCCCTACTAGCGCTATTAAACTCTGCCTGCATTTTTGATAACCCTCAGAATCATGCATCACCTAGTGCTCTATCTGCAGCACACTACTGCTTCCAGACAGCTTGGAGGTTTGTTACAATGTGTTTTTATTGGATACAATTGGGACCATTCATGTGTTAGTATTGTCTCGAGATCAATAAATTTATATTTAAATAATTATGATTTATTGTTTATATCCTTAACTTATGTGAATATTATTTTCATATGTCAATAACTAGGTTTACTACAGTACAATAGTTGATGTTGCAGTTTTCAATATTTATGTATTTTCTTAAATTATGCCCAACAGTAGAAGCATGGAAAAATTGTGATAAGAAAATGCATGTATTTTATGTGTCCAGGCTAGTGATCAGCATGCCGCCCGCCACGCCGCACATGGACAAGCTGGCGGCGGGCGCGGCGGGCGAGCTGCCATCGCCGCTGCCGCTGCACTCGCTCGTGTGGGCGCCGCGCGCCGACAACAAGAAGGTGTTCAACCCCTGGCTCAAGGACGCGCTCGTCAAGCAGGGCATGTACACGCAGGTAAATATACACGTACTTAACACTCATTTTTTTTTGTATATCTCATCCAACGCCATTTGATTTCAGGTTGGCCAGATTCTGTACTATCGTGGCTACAGCCGAATATTGACTATGACTATGTATTATGTGCTCAGTCAGTCGGGGTCAATGACTACTAAATAAATATACAATTTCATTAACAATATTTAAAATGATAAATTTCTAATGCTACTTTCTGTTTCAGTATGCAGAGACTTTACTGGCTGGAGTGAGCACATCCTGTGATAACATTAAATATACAGCCTGGCTTGCATCTATGACCATTAAACATTTAAAAGAAAACATCTTGTGTAAGTATAATGTGATAATATTCTTATTACTACAAAAATGTTCTAATTTTGATTTTCTACTTTAGATTTTCTAGTAGTGGCTCGGAGTCTGGATATGTGTCCGATGCATGGCAATAGGCTGACCACCTATTCCATAATGAGACGTAAACGTAACTGGTGAAACGTGGGAGTGTTCTACACTCCTCTGCCTACCTCTTCGGGGATTACAAGCGTGATTAAACGTTTTTTTTACCTACAATTGCGCCAATCAATTTCATCAATTCATGTCAATTTGCATCGACCACATCATCCTATATCCTTTGCTTAAGATAACTCTTGGATATTGAAGATTCTTTATGTCCACACACAATGTTATGTCGAGAGAGAATTGAAAGGCGTAAGGCATGCTCTGAACTACTTGATATTCACGTAGCGTCAGCGGGTTCGACCCCGGCGTATGTAGGCCGCGTCACGGATCAGTATCCTTGTTTTTATTGATTCTCATTACTTATATTTTGTTTTTTTTTTATTATATTGCGTTTGTTTATTTTTCCCTGTTGTTAACACAAGGCACTCTCAAAGCAAAGTGGCATTTGCTATATTGGAAATTTTGGAAGGCATTTTTATTATCTTCAATACTGCTATTCCGAAAGGGATAGGCAGAGGAGTGTAGTATATTCCCACCATCCACCTGTTACATTCTACGTCCCAACATTGAACATGGGGTTAGCTAAATATATTATCTTCATTTTTTACTTTTGGTTTTGTATATGAGTGTCTTTGTGCTTATGTGTGTATGTTTATTTTTAATTAGAGAATTATTACTTCGATGTAATCATAACATTTCATTTGTGTTCAAGCGCTCAGAATTGAAACCGACAGAAACTCTTGATCTCCCTTGTATTGCAAAGTATACGGTATCATACTACGCACATACGAGTACGCATGTGTGTGTGTGTGTGTGTACAGTTCAGCATATCGCTGAGCGCCAGCACGCGGCCGCATCACCGCGTGTGATGTCGGCAGCGCGACGCACGCGACAGCGATGGCGGATCGTCATGTCCGACGTCCACTGTCTGCCGCGACTTGATGCAGCCGTTACGTACGCGATGCAGCCATATGAATCGCGTCACATTGTTATGTAATACCGGAACGTGTTTGGTAGTAGTTGTTATTTATATAGTAATTCATTTGTTGTTACATTTACTACTATTATTTATGTTGTTATATATACTTGCAACAGTGGGGTTACCGATGTGTTTTCTTCCTCTTATTACTGACTAGACTACTTTAATTTTCTACCACCAGGCCTACTAGGCACTACAGGCACGCCTACTAAGGCCTAATATTATGGAATAATAATAGTTTAGTGATAAAGTGACTGCCACGTTGGTCGACTGGTTCCGAGAGCGGCCGCCGGTCTAAATGTCCTAGCTTGTAATCCCGGATCGGGTACCTACTTTAGGATTTTTGTTAAATAGAATTTCTTTGTCAAAATCTTTAGATATGACTCGAAGTCTGTATTTTTGCTCGCTATATGGCAACAGGCTCACCTCCAATCCAATAGACATAAACATACATAACTAGTGAAAAGTGGATGAGTGATACACTCCTCTTCCTATCTCTTTTAGGATTACAGGCGTGATGTTACGTTTTTAGGGATAAATCAATGGTGGATAAATATAAATAAATCAATCAATACGCGATATTAAAGTAAGAGGAAAATCTACTTAGTTTATCTCAATTGGCACACTAACGAAACTAATGAAATGTGCGGACTCGTAGGGATGATACCCTGTATATACATATAGATATACTCACACACTGGCTGTATAGTTCCTTACAGGATTGTAACTAAGAATAAAGATGAAACAATTAACAATAGGTATCGAACACGTCCAACGAGTTGTTTTACTAGCGCGAAGTTATTTGTTGGCAATATCATAAATACAAGTAGGTAAGTACCTACTATTTCATTAGATACAAAGTGATTAATCGGGATCATTATTTTTTTGTCTATTGATCAACACTCCATGTTAGTGTAATGATTATATCATTTTTATTAACATCGACTGTATAAGAATAATTTTGCACCTGTTATTTTTGTATATTTAATGGAATGCGTTGTCTTGAATAATTTTTAATACATTGTTTGTTTCGAAATATTTTGTTAAGAAAATCTGCAATTTACTAAACATTATAATTAAGTACTAACTCTGGCCAGGTCGGAAGACCATCTACGAATAGCTGCAGGCGGAAAGAAGCTGGGTGCAGTAAATCTAGCTGTTTGGGGAAGGTCTATGTCCAGCAGTGGGCTGAGATAGACTGATGTTGATGATGATACTAATATTGTTATGATCATCAGTGATAATGATAATTAGACTGCATAATAACTAGGGCAGACTAGTTTTTTATTGTTCACTTACATCAGTGTATCTGAACATACTAACATCCCGGATGTATATGTATGTATATGTACATTGAATTTCGAACGTTTACGGAGACATGTAGGTACCTACATTCATCGCACATTGTTGCCACCAGCAACAGATATAATTTATTAATAATATCCTTATATTGTTAATTAACATGAAATTAATGACTGCTATTACTCACGACGATTTTGAAATATATAATAATATTATGTTTTCATTGACATCGGAAATACTGACGCTGGCTTAAACGGAAGCGCTTTAGCGAGACTAGTAATTCTCTTCAGGCGCACTCGCCGCGCACTATGCTTAGGATTTAGCCGGCGAGCTGTTGCCATGGTACCTACTTTTCAGGTGTCGTGTTTCCGCTTAACGTATTAAGGTCTGAGCTGCTATTAAAGTAGATTGACCGATCAAATCAGCTTGTAATACTGTTTATTTATTTGCTCTGTATTGAATTTAGAATGGGCGGGACGAAGGTTTAGTGGCATTTTAAATCAGGCAACCCTTTATGATGGTGATATATTTGGGTAGGCTTCATAAATAAAATATTAATAACAAATTTATTAATAATAAATCAAATGTGGGACACCACCACAGAGTTCCAAGGATTTTTTTAATAAATGCTATTTGAATTGAGCCACTAAAATATTAGCCGGTTAAATGTTATCTTTTCATGTCAAATATTTTATAAATTCATATAATTTCATTGTGTACCGTAGTATTTTGAAATTTGTAAGTGCACGTTACCGAGACGCGGTCGACAGTGGCAAACGATCAACGCAATTGAGCAATCAAAGCTCTTGATTCGTTTTTATATGTAGTTTACTGTTTCAGATTAATAATAATATCTTGAGACATCTCCATACACGACCATCTGACCTCAAAGTAAACATGAAGATAGTTTGTCTTACGGTAATCAGATGGCTGAAAAACTACATAGACATGTGAATACATACTTACTTATATACTCGTATGTGATAAAATGTAGCCTCATGTTATCATTATCTTGGTTTTTTTTTATATAATTCCGACCTAATAATACGCGAGTACACATTTAGTCTTTTGTCCAAAGTTCGTAAACATTTCAATTTAAAAGGAATTATCTCATTTCATTAAAATTTCTAATGCGAATTTCACTCATGTATTTTTTCCTGACTGGCCCGTTGGTGCAATGGTTAGTGAACCTGACTGTTGCGCCGGGGGTCGTGGGTTCGATTCCCACCCAGAAT
>DWDU01000800.1:0-16819 GCA_018245575.1 Jemadia suekentonmiller | reverse complement strand
ATGTAGTTCAATAGTACATATAAATACGTCTACCTGCGCACAAAATGGCTAATGGGTGACACTATTTTCTTGATAACTCTGGTTAAAAACTATCGAGAAAGTAGCAGCGTTACTCAGCAAAGCTTAAAAATTAATAGATACATTTATAGGAGAGTAACATCCGCCGTCGAAGAACATCCGGAAAGGTGCCCTCGCAAATAAAAGCGCAGACATAATTCGTCATATTATTCATAAATAAAAATCAGTGCAAGATCGGCAGATGTGAAAGGATTGCACACATGCCGGCAAGGTGTGTTCCGCGCCTGCTGCCCCATCGCTTGGCTTGTGCCAAATACAATCACTTTAATGAGTAAATAGAAACTTAAACCATATAACTATTGACATTGTCCTTCATACTCGTAGGTACATAACGTCCACTTGCAGCTCTTGTACCTACTACAAATATCTCAAGATGATTTTAGTAAAGTATTGCCAATTTCTGGCTTGTTATTTATTTTTTATCTTGTACAAGATCAAGACGACACCGAGGACGTACAAGGAGCGCAAGTCGCGGTACCTTTTAAAACGAGCCAGTTCCAGTTTAGTAATTAAACTAACAACTTTATCGATCAAAGACTTATCCAATACAGGTTGGACCACCGGGTTTAGTATCTGCATAGATTGTACGAGCGGTATATAAATATTGGCTACGCATTGGTCTGGTAATGGAAATGTCAACCGATCGCTTCTTGTCCATAATCCGCCGAATGAGTTTATTACGAGTGCACTGCCCACTTATATGCAGATTTGATCACACACACGACAATATCGTTTATGCATTTATAAGAGCAAAGTGGAATATGTTTTTATATTTTATTATCTTTATCGAGAAACATTTGCGTTTAAAACGCTGCTCAAGTTTCTTAGTACTCAAAATCTCTTGTATTATTATGAAAAATGTTTACAGCACTTTCATATTAACTTGATTTATTGAAAGCATTTAAGCAGATACAATTTTGGTTTGAGCTATAGTAATCTTCATTGGAAGAGTAGTGTTCCCACATGCTAAAATCGTATCAAAATTTTTGAATAATGCGAACAATGGATTTTAGGCCATTGTAACATTGGATAGACCGTCGCAAAATACATTTTAACAAAGATTGTAATTATCGGTTATGGTTCCGTTTGCTCTTTTAGCCGTCTTTGTGCCGTCGAGATGTCTCTATTTTGCGATTCTCTAAGGTGTGGGCTGGCTAAATGTTATTTGACGATAGTATTGTGAGCACGCCTGCTGGGCTATTGTGTTGCTCGATGTATCACTCCCACATTTTTATATTATTTTGCGAATTCACTAGCAGGAAGGTACATCGAGGTAAAATGATGGATGATTACAGTATTGAATCTAGTGTACAATAGGCGATATGTGAGGACTTATACGACTCTAGGGAGATATTAGAATTTTATTTATTTCAAACATGCGACTATTCACCTGGAAATGTGAAATTTAAGGATGCTTTCAATACAATTTTATTCTGTGGTTTACAGTTTTGCTAGAAAATAATTAATGGTCGGTTGTACCTACATAATTTAATTACCTTATTATATATACTCGTAATTAAATTATGTAATTATGTGACTAAATCCTTTAGAATTGTTATTTTCTAATTTTTATATAACCTACAAGAGATACGGACTTTTCACAATATGTTTTATACCAGTAAATCTACATTCAAAGCCACAACGAACAGGTAGACCAAAGGAAATAAATGGGACAAAATGAAATACGAATAACTTCTCGGAGGCGACACGAAGTCTATTAAAATCAAGTTTAGCGCCTCCTTCAATGGGATGATTGAAAGGCTCTAAACAATTCATTCTCTCCAGTGTCTCAATGGCCTGGCCCACATTCCTTGTGTAATCTTACAAAAGAATAATAGTATTGACAATGGAGATCCTTACCCATTGAAGCCGTGAAATATACTGACACTCATAGTTCTAAATTAATGTAACCTTTCAGAAATCACTTAAGGTCCTGCCGCCCATAGCGCACTAAAATCCTCCAACTTCATTGAATGACTATCAAAGATGGTTATAACAAAATGTTTCTTAATATTATTTGCAAAAAGTCTTGTTTCGGTTTTTAAGATACTACAGACATTCGTATTGGTTTTGGTTTTCGTTGTTCTTACAAATACAATACACATGTATTTGTATCTTCTTCGAGACCATAATAAATTTGCCGTTGCGAGTTATACACCTCGCCATGTCTTCTATTTGTCTCCTAACAGGCATTTAATGAGTTCCCAATGTCTGTTTCTTTAATACCTGTAAATAAAAATTTAAAAAATTGTAGGTGATATACGTGGGTTCAAATTTGCGGTTGTCACTATTGGGCTTTCTACCCTTCCAGAAAACATTTAGGATCGACTCGTAGACTGGATTAGTGCCCGGAGCACGGCAATAGTGTCATTGGTACTCCATTGTGAGACACACGTAACAGGCGAAACATAAGAGTGTACTACACTCTTCTGCGTACTTGGGAACTGGTGTTCACTGTCGTGATGCAATGTTTTTCACTAAGTTCTCGTCGTAAGTTTTCTTTTATACGACGGGTTTTGTATTGTAGGCATATTTTCTATAATGAAATGATAATTAGCTGATAAATATCTCATTGTTTCTTGAAAATTCAAATGATTCTTTATTTTAACTATTGGTGCTATATTATTGGTGTCATGTTTATCAATGCATATGGTGTAAGTTCCTATTAATGTGACTCTAAACTTTTCAGGACGTTTTACGCACTCGATATCAAAATCATTAACAATATTAAAGGGTTACATTTGCGACTTTGGGTCAATATTAATTCAACGGCACGTGTTCGAAAGTCCATGCTTCTTACAAATGTATTCCAGGTATGAATCAAAAAAAATATATGGGGGTGGGAGCGCTCCAAGTCCATTTTTTTGGGAAGGTGTTCTTATAAAATGGGTTTCGGTACGAACGGAGCTCATTCGCTTCAATGTTCTCATAGAGAAAGAATTTTGACTAGTGTAGTTACTTTATTTCACCGTAAACTCAATCAAACGACGATGCTCAGTAGCATTCAAAGTAACAAACATGTCGGCATGTCCTATGCGCCCGCGTACGTTCCTATTGCACCGACGCCCAATATGAGACATTTAGCTCTGGAATTAAATCATTCAGATCTGACTGAAAATAGATACAATTATAAGACTAACGGCCCGCAAGCCGCATCGATAGCCAGAAGAAATGCGCGCGAAAGACATCGTGTTAAACAAGTGAACGATGGATTTAACGCGTTACGGAAGAGGCTGCCCGTGGCAATTGTAAACGCGTTATCCGGAGGCGCTCGTCGAGGATCGGGAATGAAGCTCAGCAAAGTGGATACACTGCGAATGGTCGTAGAATACATTAGACACTTGCAAAACTTGTTAGACGAAAGCGACGCGGTACGAGGTTTGGCGACACATAAATGTTCAGAAAACATAGATTCAGGAAAAGCTGTAACGCATTATGAAATTGACGAAGGCATATTTGGCGGCAGAAGCTCTCCTTACTCAGAATCGGTGCCTTCTCCAGCTAATTCGGACTGTTCATCCGGCATTTCATCTATTTATTCCAATAATGACTGCTATTCGTACAATTATCCTGCCAACGTAGAAACGGCCTGCCCTGTAAACGAGAACGAGCTATTGGACACTATATCTTGGTGGCAACAAAATTAGAAAAATATTGTACGGAAAGGTGTTTTGGAATTAATTTATAAACTCAAATCTAGTCAAATTGTATTAAAACAAAATAAATTAATTATTCAAACGTGGATAATTATCCTCTACGTTAATGTAGCAAATAAGTGTGTAAATAAATATCTACATAACGTATATGTAATTAACACTAGGTAAAATTTTATTGTACAATACATGTTATTGAATAAATATATTTAAAATAAAAAATATTTTTATGAACATCTCTAAACATTTCCTTAAATTACAACTCGCTATGTAATTGTCACTATAAGTGTTATAAGTATAACACACCAAAATGTTCAAATTCTGAATGTAAGATTTACATTTTGCTGTTGTAATAAATTTTAAACATTTGCAATCGAACGAAATGTTACAAAGTAATCTGTTAAAATGTGAAGAAAAGGCTATTAAAGCGTCACAGCGACGTTGAACATATGGTAATGAACTAGGATAATTAACAGCGGACCATAACACGTTTTGAAAAGTGTCCACATACTGAACAATCTGAGGTCTGATTACAATTACTCTAGCTGTGCTCGAATAACGAGACTTAATATCTCCGAGAAGAATGTTATCGGTGCGTGTGATAACATTCAACTGATATCACACCTCCGGCGAGTTGATTAAGCCATCGATGCGCGATCACACCGACGGGACATTGTTATACAAGATTAATGGTGTTCGGTGAGATAAGAAGTGGGAGCTAAATGCATTTACATGTGCGAATAAAACGAAACTGATAAAGGGACAAAGAAGTTGGTATCGAATGAGAACACCGCTGCATGTCGTATGGGTGTGAGATACACGGCATATAAGTTTGTTAGGTTCCGAAATAATTGTGGTATTTTAACTATTATAATATGTCATTGAATTTGGCGTAATGAACTTTCTTAATAATGCAAAGATTCGTCGGAACATTTACATTCCATACTCTACAGCCATACAACAGTGACATTCAAAACGACAATTGTATCAAGAGCGTAATACCGGAAAAGGTACCATTTGTAGTTTTCCATGCGCCAATTAAATTAGTTTCATATTCTTATCATGGTCCATCTTAAACGATTGAAATTATGTTGGCGATGCGACGTGACCGTGTGTGCCGCACAAGGGTAGATTTACACAGAAATGCAGATTAAACTTTACGATTATAGCCTAGTTAGATAAAAAACTATTGTAATTAAATTTGATATGTAATGATTGTAATCTAATTTAAGTAAAATACTATGTTTTCGATTTATGAAACTGAGATTTGCATACCACTCCATCGTTAAATCGGGAAAGACTAGAACTTTGCATTTTTGCATGCAGTTGTAGAGATATTATAATTGCATAATATATTTTCATTAGTTTTACTAACATAGAATATTGTAGGTGAATGTGGAATAGGAATTTTAAATAGACATCTAGCATATTTTTGAAGCAACGATGTACCTTTATCTCAAGAAACTGAAAGTATTTATTTTGTTATTTCTTTTTGTTCATAATTAGCAGTCCGTTGACTGCCTCGCCGGTCTGTTGGTTGTAAGCGAAAATACTGATTAGGAAGGCACTATTGGATTTTTCTAATTAGATTTTCTCATAGTGGCTCGGAGTCTGGAATTGTGGCCGGCGTATGGCAATGAGCTCACCACCCTATTCTACAGCGGGACGTAAACGTCATTGGTGAAACGTAGGAGTATATTACATCCCTCTGTTTACTACCCGCACAGTGGGGCAATAATATAGTAAAATTATATAAATTACAGAGTAGTTTTTTGAAAATACCTATTCAAATTCACTTTAACCTCGTTAGTTGTCACAACGATATTGATGGGTATGTCGTTGCATACAGTGAGTGTATTCATTGGTAAATATTACCTAACTAGACTCGTATATCACAAACGTAGATTATTGAACTAATTACTGCCTCGTTCATCAGGTGTCAAGTGCGACTGCTGAGCGCGAGATACTGGGTTCGAACCAAAGATGCTATTGCTTTTTTATAACTTGAAATTCCTAAGAGTAGCTCCAACTGTATATTTGCGCCCAGTGTATGATAATAAGCTTACCCTATATTCCATATTTGAACATATAACATAGCTCAATGAATCCGTTGAGAGTGCTAAACTTTTCTGCTTACCCCTTCGAGGAAATGCAGGTGAGATGTTATATTATTATTATTTTAATTTGAAGAAGAAATATGCGTAACATAATTGCATACAATTTGTCGCGAAATTACATTGTGTACTAGTGATGATAAATAAGCCTCGAGTTGTATTATCCACACTTACGTTTCCTGTTTGTCGGTTTACGAACAAAAACATAAGTTATTTCGCCACGAAATCAGTTCGGCAAATTCCGGAAACTGTTTAATCGAATCGCGTTCGATTCGCTTTGTGCCGGTAATCGCATTACGCGGCGCACGTGAGCGTCGTTCTGTTCGTGATTTTTGCGAAAAGCGAACGATAAACATTGTTGTTCAATGGATTTCAGTAAGAAGTTTGGAGGAGAGCTTTTTACAATCGTAAAATATGTTTGCTTGATGTAGAGATTACAAATTATTACTTTTTAATTCTGCAGCGGTTATGTTGTAGTCGTATTTAGTTTATTCGGAGTAATGGTACGTTTGCCGCGTTTAGTATTGCTGTATTTTATTAATAACGGCCAATGAAATTAGTATACGAAATGTTCTAATACGTTACAAAATTATGCATCTTACACTGGCCTGTTAGTGTGGTGGTTGGTGAACCTGACTATTGCGCGGCGGTCGTGGATTCGATTTCCACCCGGAACAAATAAGTAGTTTAACAGGCTTCTGTTTACTATAAGACAAGCCGTTTTGATTCTTAATTTTGATACATTTATTATTATACATGTAAATAACATGAATTGTCATCATCATCAGCTCATTACAGTCCAATGGTTGGTTTTCATTCTCCACTCACCGATACGAGTTAAATTATAAAAATGCATTGGAGTACTAAAAAGTTTTAATTTTATTACGCAAGATCTAAAAATGTTGGTTTTATATATAATATTTGTGATATCATTTGTAAACGCAATTTCCTAATCAGTTAATATACAAAGTGTCAGATTTTTTTTATTAAATACAATACTAATTGTTTTTGCGGTGTAATACATCTTTTGTCATTAAAGCGATTTAATCTCTCTTTGAAACAGTTCTAGTTCAAAACAACCCATTGTATGAAGTTTCACTTGCGTCGATCGGCGAGAATAATTCGATTGTGGCCACGTATTATTATGAAAGTGATCGTTCATTTGTGAAATGACAATTAATTTTTACTTTCACTTTCGACAACAAACTTTTAGGCGATTAATGCTTTAGACGATTCTGTAGATATCCAAGTTGTGGTAAATGTTGTTTACTTCACTTGTTGTATTTTCGATTTATCCTTAGTTAAATTCCTTTAAATATTAAAGGAATTAAGCTCAATGAGAAAAGCTACAGCACAGTATAAAGAATAAAATTGCGGAAGAAATCTATGTAACGGTGAAAATATAAAAAAAAATATTTGTTTCCATATTCTGTAAGTCACTGGAAGAGCGGAAGCTGTTTAATACGTAATCTAAAAGTGTGAAGAACGTGTTATATTTCTGTTGAACACAAGTAGCATCTGTAAAAAGCAATTATGGCTTATAATTAAACTAAGAACATTTTAAACCGAGTTACTTGACCGTTAGTCTAAACTATCATATTTCACTCCCAGAATGAATGGACATCGAAATTTGATATACGTAGGTTTTTGAATTTGAAATAGTCGTAATTCAAGGCATGGTAAATTTTGATGAAATTCTAAATAATATTTCTATAAGGCTATTTACACATTTTTTTTCTTATATTACAAAACATGTGTAACGAGCAGTTTTGGGCCCTCGTTAAGTGGATTCAAGTAAACGGAAGGACGCATGTGATGTGCAATTCGAGGATGATTTCCGCATGAGCTGTTGCAAATAGTTAACACTATCTTCATTTTTTTATTTTCCCCGGCTTTTTCGATGTTACCATTTTGCGGTAAGCTTCATAAGTTCGGGTAATTGGTGGCACTTAGTGTTGAATGTATTTTTAAAGGGCCGCGCGGTTCTCGTATAAAAGAAAAAACGGCAATGTAATAAAACTGTGGTTTGATATTTTAAAAATGTGCGTGGAGCCCACGCGCTTACAAGTTTCTTCGGGGTTACAAGCAAGATGTTGCTTTTTTTTGTTACGTAATTAATCAAACTATGTATTTATTTTGTAATTTTGTAAGATTTTATAAAGATTTACAATATAAAACCCATCAGGTTCATTAATTGTTATTAATACTTGTTGATTGATATGGAACGTTTATTAGAAGCAGATGTTAATAGTAAAATATTCGTATTAAAACCTTCAAAACATGTGACTATACAAATATGTACATATTAATACACAAATGAAGCTGTTACGATTCGTCGGATGTCAAGCCTGAGCGTGATTTACACAGCGCACCTCTGAGCGTCCGGCGCTGCATCACAAAAGGAACTTTTTACGTTATTTTTTGTATCCTTTGACCCCCAATTGCCATAATGAAGGCAGCTAACTTGAGGTTCGCCAAATGTCTAATTTTTTTTCGTTCGCTAGGAACTTTTGTAAAATAGATGAACAGTTAACGAAAACATAATATGATATGAATTGTCCGCCTGAATTTCATATGAATTCAGTGACATACACAAATCTAATATCTTTATAACTTAGATTAGAGAATGGAATATCCAGAATGGAGAATTAATGATGTACCTACTTTGCTTGAAGTACAAAATAATTACCAGTGCTATCGATAAAATGGTTATTTAATGTTTGATCCGTTATGTTTATCGTTGTTCAAGACATCTGAAACTCAATTTATATTTGGTCTGTCACCTGACGAAGTATCTGCTTTTCTTTACGTAACTGCAAGCGATATGGTAATGACTAGAATATATTAACACTAATCTAAGTGTTCAAAGTTAAGGTTTTATGTACTTTGGACATTGCGATGAATGTGGTAGTTGGTTATATACGAATTAAGACAGTGATATTTTGTTTAGACCGTAAAGTTATTTACGTTAGAAATATGTTTGCTGTATGAAAAAATAAATGGCTGTTACGAATTATTTAATGTAAAAGTTATCTTAACTCGGTTATAGAGAAATTTGTGAATTATGTACTTAATTGAATCCATTTAATACCATTAAGTCTTCCAAGATTAATTAATTATTAACAGTGACGAAGAATCACCTATTAACGTCTGATAAATAAATGGATCATTTTTTTTACAAAGTCACACGTACATCGCCTGAGAAAATAAATTTTGCGTTTAAGTGAATACAAGAGTTATCGCGTGAAATAATATTTTAATTCACAAAAAAGTTATCGCTGCAACTGGTTCGTAATGCCTCAATACAAAAAGTCTACTTAAGGAGACAGTTCAGGGCAGATATTAAAAAAGGCGGCATGAGTATCATAAAAAGGATTACGGGTTGGGAAGGTTTAATGCGCTAGGATTCAATTAGCCGAAATAAGCTTAAATGGACTGTATCCGCTGTTGTGACAGCTCTCGAATTATCGAAAGCTGGTTAGCTTCCGTCACATTAGAATAAGTGGACCGACACTCGTGAGTGTTAGGGGAGTGACAAAACATTAAGGAGAAAATTGTTGGCTTTGCTTAGCTCTCCGACGAACAGAAGGAAATTTCTTCACAGATTTTGCGATCTTAGTACGCTATGAACCGTTTCAATTTGTGCAATCGTGTCCATCTTAGGTAAATGTCATTTACGTACGTGTGTAAGTGGGTATAATTTTTACATTGAGTGTGCCGCAAAAAAATATTTCTCATTAATCGTTTCCACTGCTGTTTCTTTTTCTATTATGTTCGTCAAACAAAGTGTCGTTTGAGAGCACGTGTTAAACTTAGAGTCAAGTGTAATTCAGATATCATTATCTTCAAGGCACTGACGCGTGTCTACGTACTGAGGTATTTCATGCGGGCTTCTGATATGGACTTAAAAGAATAATGAAATAAGCTCTGTTCCCTAGACATAAAGTGTATATTACAATGAAGGTGATAAATACGTTTTAGATGTCATTGTCGACTCTTTAGAACGTGACCGCTAGATATGGCACTTATGTACATGCAATAAAAACAAAAATGTTTCGTTTTATGAATATTCTTGTTTTATACATATATCATTAATTAGAAAACATTCGCGTACCCTATGAAGTAAATAAGTTAGCCCTGGATAATCGTACTTATTATTGACCTTTTTATTGAATTTTCGTTCATGACACGGGCTACGATAGATATTTAGGGCTAAATGAGAACAATAGTATCAGCAACATTGAATAAAATTTAAATAACGCATTATCAAATTAGCTTTTGTCGGCTTTGATTTCGTATGTCTTTTCCGGATAGCTCGACAAATTAATATACTGTATAAGAAACATGTATAGACAATAATACATATGTACAAATATTATTATAACTAAATCAAAGTCCTAATTACAATTGTAAATATAAAGTACTATTACTTTAATCTTAATCTCAGTTTATAATTTTTAATTTTACTTCCTCAGAAAAACTGTATATCTTACAAAATTCATTGAAAATAGCAAAGTTATAGTTGCGAGGAGCTCAGTCACACTCGTATAATAGGTACAATATTACGCGTTTAACCTTATAAAATGAACAAAATAAGCTTAATAAAAATCAGACCGACGACGTGACATCGAAATAAAAATCGAATTTCCCACGAAGTGCGCGAATAGCTTCCGCATCAGGTGCTCCACAATGCACCGAAAGGGTTCGTAAATAATTCTCCATTCCAAAGGGTTCCCATTATTATTATTATTCTGATCGACAATCCCTCTCAAGTGTCAGTCTTTTTTTGGCATATATAAAACTAATATTGGAAGGCCCCATCCTCTTCCGCCAGTTTTTTGCTCGTCATTGCTCTGCGTACAACGTCGTAAGAAAAAGTTACATTGTTTGATATGCTTTTAGTTTCTTTACTCCGTACTATCTAGTTAGCATCGTAAAGATAAATAAAATAAAGGAAAACTTCGAATCTAATTCAGAATTTCTCGATAAATAGATCAAAGCATTTTACCACCAAAGGCGAGAACGATTTTAATTATCTAATTAGATATACCGACCTCGTAATGCTCGCGTCGTCGTTTAATTCACTTTAATCAATTCTAAACAGGGTACAAACAAAGACAGTTTGTATGCTTATTGTTATTAGAGTACGCTTTCCTTTGAATTGCCTGTGACAAAACAACATTGTATCACAAAAGGACTGTCGCGCCTGTGATGAATGGTTCTATATTGATTTAAGAGGGTTGATTTGAATAAAAACATCTGATTGTGTGTATCTCCGTACATGTGTCTATAATGGCGTTAATTGTAATAATAGTCTCACCACCTATTTCATAGTCGGACGTAAACGTAACTGGTGAAACGTGGGAGTGTTTTACACTCCTCTGCTTATCTCTTCGGGGATACAGGCGTGATATTACGTTACGATACGTTAATTGTAATAAAATTGTAAAAATGCTTGCGTTCGACACTCACGCTGAACTGTCCGAATTTGGACCCAGTTTTGAGTTTGAGTTGATGTATAAAAAATGTGATACCGGTACAGGTGTTACAAATTAGACGAGCCGCTAAAAAACTGTATTGGACTGAGATGGAATCTATATTCGTAAGACAAATCGTTTCACATTTTGTCAACCTTCGGGTGCTTTAAGGACAGCGTCTGATGCTACTCATTCATTTTTTACGATACCCCAAAAAGTCAGTTAAGGAATTGTCGCGATACATATATTTTTTTAACACGACACAATCAATGACAACCTGAAGAAATTTATTGCGTTTAGTGCGTAAGTATTGTATTCATAACATACGTATTTTACGAGGACAAATCTAACGGCGCACAAAGCCATGATTTACATCGGCCGATCTTATTTAACAAAGTGTTAACATTTACATCCATAAAATATTTTGACTACTCTTTTAGTGGGGTTCAATTTATTCAAATCAAAAAAAACTTGGACATGTTTTATATAAATTCTGTTTTTCTAACGATTATTAAATATGTAGGTAAGGGTTGAAAATTAAAAACCCTTTACAGCAATTATAATGTCCACGTAACCCATTAAAATAGTTTAATTATCGGTTGTCTAATTTTAGTCAAAAACGCATCATTAGAAACTATTACAATATATCAAATCATGGCTTGATCTACAACTCCTTGCCACGTCAAATGAAAAGCATTAATTTATTTAAAATTTAGATTGCTAGTTCGCTTAATGAAAATTAATTATGGGTATCGCCCTAAGGTATTGTTACGAAAGGAATTTTTGACGATATGCATGATAATCAAAATGGCCACAGAGTTTTACACAAAGGTATTCCATATAAGCGGAATCTTTTTAAAGCATATCAGTGTTTTCAATTCTCATCTTGCAAATAAAGATCGCACTGATGCGTGGACCGCTGTCAAAAGTTATATTTATTTTCTTTACAAATTCATAGAATCCGTGCGATTTCAGTATCGAGATGTTTGCGGGTTATTCACATTATGCGCGGGCGCACGGGTTGAATGGAGCACAAAGCGGCCAACCCTTTGGCGACACAATGCGCGTCACTAATCTAGATCATGTGCGCTATTGTTCGTCATTGTTGGCGAGATCTCCGCCGGCCGCGTCCCGCGCCCCGCGCTGCGGGAAAGGCCCGCTCCTCCGAGTATCTCACTCAATGTCGATTTATAAGAAATTACTGCGCCGCGGGGGCCAGGTAGCCGCTCCCACGGATGTATGCGCACAATGCAAAAACTCTACTCTCCAAAATTTTAGTTGCACACCAAACAGGAAATGAAAATATTATTTCTTCACTTTCCAATATAGTAGCATTTGCGGCATTGTTCGGCGTCGCACGGAAGGAGATGTATCATTTATGTTGCTTCCGAATATGATTACTGAGTCGTATTATTACTTTCACTACGATTACAAATGTAAGTAATTCAACTGCATTTATGCATAAGCTCAGTCATGTCCCTTGCTTGATTATTAACGCGAATGTAAAAATTTCGTTTACAATTACGTAGAAATATTGTAAGCGGGTGCACATGTGTTTATGTGCTTATTACTTTGTGTCCTGGGGCTTCGGCTAACGGTGAGATAAGTTACTGCATAAAATTAAAAGTCGAAGATAAATGTGTTATTAGGAAAAGGGAAATAATAACAGGTTGTTTGTTCAAGTGAAATAAACATCGTATGTATAATGATTAATTCCATTAAATTTGATGTTTTAAACAGTTGTGCACAGTGTTCCATGTCAAGTGTTTATTTAGATTTAAAAGTTAACAGTAATTAATGTTAATTTTTTTATATTTTCGCGTGCGGTGTTCATACTTCTAAATAATTTTAGCCGACTCTTCAGCACGCGTTGTTACACCTGCGAGTCGGCGTGTGCACAAGGGACAATTTCGGGGCTCATCCCGTTTTGGACACAATTTAATTGCAAAGTATAATTTTTATTGCTTCCACGTAACTACGGGTTATAATAACAGTAAATTATTGATAAAGCACTTTATAAAGATCATACTCTTTTAATTTCGGATTTTGATACTTAAATGTATGTACCTACAAATTCAATTCAGCTGCTCCTTCACTAACGTCGTCTCACAGTAATAATAATGCCAATGTTACTTTTTTTAACTGATGATTATGCTATTAAAAGGGTTTAACACATTATGTTTAAATATTACGCTAGCATAAAAAGAGTTTAGGTGTACTTTGTGCTAGCGAATGCAACCGTTTATCATCGATTTGTGATAGGTTTGGATGCATATAGCACAAAATTTATAATGTTTCCCACTGTAACTTAAATTTACTTTAATCCTGAATAGTGATTTTTACGTATATCTTAAGTTTTAATAGACAATAATATTACAAGCGTATAAACTTTAACAATTTCGAATTAAGAGCTGTCCAACAAACATGTTTGTGTTGAGACGAATGAACATGGTCAATGTATTTGCTTTTTATGTTCTGGCTAAGTTTTGTGGCATCGCCATACTGGTATATATTAAACATAGGGTCAATAGATCCCATGTTAGATGAAGCTGATATTTATCAGATGATGTAAGACAAATTGCTTCCACCTAAAGCTGTGTCGCTGGACATTTACCGAAGTTCGACTCTCTTCTGATTTATTATTTACTCGTTGACGTTAATTGGAAGTTTGAAAAAGGTACAAAACATACATAGATTTACTTCGAAATTGAAATAATTCGTGACTCGCACTTTTAATTAATTTTCTGTCTCTATTGATTTTACCTAATAAAATAAAGAATACATATCGCAATTTTTTATCGCTTTAAAAATTATTCTGCGTCATTACGCTTTAAATGTAGACGGTTTTAATTTATTATATATCGATATCATGATAAGCAAATAATGCATTTTATCATGAACATGGTTCATGTTATATCAAATTTAAAATACATCTCAGTAATGTCAGTGTATTTTTAATTGCGTTACTATGTTTGTTACCGGTGCATGTTAATTTAATCTTTACAGTTTCAGGTAATAATTATTTTGTTACTAAAATTGCTACTAAACATCTTGAAAGGGGCATGATCTTTTAACTAGTGATTAACGTCAAGCTACATTACGTTTAATAAATTTTAGTGTACATCTTGGGTTTCCAGGGAGTCATAAGGCACGCGTATTATTCTTTGGTTCTCAGCCCGGCTCCGCGTAGCCTAGGGGCGGCCCGTTTCCTTTTACTTTACCTTTGTTACGCTTGCCAAGAATTTATTTCTTATTCGCGCGTTGAGTCGCGCTTCCTGGGCGGTTTGCAGAGCCGACGGCGTTACGCCGCGACATACGACGGAGAAGGGCGACAAACGCCATATATGTCCATGTGTGCTAATAAAATAAACAACATGTTTAGACAGAGCCAAAATCACACATGGAACTATTTGTTATAAATTGTTTGTTACAGTTCAATTATTGTAATTTACTTGTTTATTATTATTATTTACTTATTTGTAATAATGTGTTTTATATTCAAAACAATTTAACGTTTTTCTATATTTTTACTTCAATTTCATGTTATTAACGTTTTCTTGCTTTATCTTTTTGAACGTTTCTTTGGTAAACAACTAATAGAGCAGAATAATTTTATGTGATTTTCTAAACAAACTTATCCTGTCTCGTGTATCGACTATTTCACACGTAAAATGTTATATTTGTAAACTGTAATATGTATAGTCAACGCCACTAAAATATAATATTTCCAATCAATACTGTCAACTATTTGAAAATAATGATTCTGTAAAGAGGACAACTATTATCGTTGTTCCACTTCGTGTGTGACCGTGTGAGTCGCGAGGAGTGCAGTTGGCAGCAGGGAGCGATGTTGTTAATTTAGTGATCGCTGTAAAAGCTTTGCTTCAAATACTTTAACACCTCGGTGAGAGGAACAGTAGGTATATCGTATTATTATGGTTAAAGAAAACCTCATTCTCATCTTCATCATAGGACATTAAAAATCGTCCTCATCATCAGCCTAAGCCTGCTGGACATAGGCCCCCTGAGGTGTTTTTGCCTGGAACCCACACGCTGGCATGCGGGTTGGGGATCGAATATAAAGTAATTTTGCTAACAATATAAAAGTTTCGGCATTAGGAATCGTCCTAATGTAATATAATATTTAAGTACATGATAAGTACTGATAAGTAGAGATTACTCTATGAAGTTTTAATTATGCGTATTCATAGATAAATGCTATGTAATTGTGCTACATATGTATTTACAGATACAAAAATTTACCAATATAGTAGGATCTGGATTCATTATATTGTCTCCATAATAATGTGTGAGTAGTCTTATTAATAATATCCACTTAATAATGTGTCCAGTTACTGTATATATGTACAATTTACAAATTTGTACATCTGTTTAGTGAATTAAGTCCACATTTTTGTTATTACCGTAAGGTCAAGCTTATAATCCCCGAAGAGGTGGGCAGAAGAGCGTAGCACACTCAACGTTACATCAGTTACATTTACGTTCTACCACGGACCAGTTGGTGAATCTATTGTCGTATACCGGGCACATATCCATACTTCGAGTCACTACTAGAAAATCTAAGTAAGAAAAACCCATTAGTGTCCGACTCAGAATTTGAAGCCCGGACCTCTCGTAGTTTTATTTATGCTTTTCGATTTAATATACAGCATTTGGCTGTTGAAATAACGAAAGCATAAATAAGACAATATCGAATTAGTACATCAAATTGTATTGCGTATTAAAATATTTCCTTTACAATAAAATTCCGATAGTTAATAATGCAGAAACAGTACGTGTTTTTGTCATGCCGAAAATAGAAGACAGTATGTCTGTAGGTTCATTAAAGTACGCGATAACTCGTTTATTTACAAAGCAAATTTTTGCTGGCCGAATATATTTTTACGTCTTTAATTATTTTTAATTATGAGAAACAGGATATAATGATATCATATACCTATATATGTTTGCCCAAATGTCTTATGTGGTACTATGTATGTATAATGATTATTTGGTGTTGCCGATAATAACAAATATTTTAAGAACTTTCAAACTCTTTCTGCATTTTATTAGCCGGATGTTATCATCAAATAAGAAAGAAATGACGTATTTATTTCTTATTTATTGCTTTCGCATTTCTTGTTTCGATATGGTACGCCAAGAAATATGAATTTCTAATTTCCTAACAACATGTAAATCTGCTTTGAACGCTAACAAGTGTTTAGGGCAACATTAGGTTAGACCCCAACGATAAATCATGCGAAGGAGATTTGGAGATAGTAACCTTTTAGTAGAAAATATAGTAAAAAATCTAAACAGTGGCCCTCCGTAACATTGCCGCCGGCGCACAAAATTAGTATGAAATTTATTTTATCGTTTTCCCATTGCTACAGTACAGAGGTTTTCAAACGTTTTTCATCCACTGATCACTTTAAAGACCAAGATATTTACGAATGTCCCCCCAAATTACTTTAAATTATATATGTCTGCCTAGTAC
>DWDU01000799.1:0-16834 GCA_018245575.1 Jemadia suekentonmiller | reverse complement strand
GGCTCGGACTCGGGATATGTGCGCGGTGTATGGCAATAGGCTCACCACCTATTCCATATTGGGACGTAAACATAACCGGTGAAGCGAAGGAGTGTTCCACATTCCTCTACCCACCTCTTCAGGGATACAGCCGTGATGTTACATTCGTTGACAATTAACTTTTCCTTCAATGTATTTCATCATAATATATATGTACGATTTTTTGACTTTTTTATAATGTTTCTTTTGTGTTGTGAACAATCTGAACATCACCACAGGACACGGCTATAAAATACAGCCAATCTAGAAACGGCCTTCATTTACACAACCACTCAACATCCGCTCACATCTTCACGGCGATTTACATCAATTTAACGGTTATGTATTTCACAACGCGCCACGATTTCGTTTCAGACGGCCACAATTTATATGGCCCAGTTAATTTTATACCGATCCTGTATGAATTAATACGACTCTCAACGGCTGCTTCACTTTTGATTGAGTTGTAAGCACATCTACATATATGTATAATTGTCATCATCATAAACCTTTTTATATTTCTACTGTTAGACAATTTCAGTCCTTTATAAATCAATAAGACCTTCAACAACCACTTATAAAATCGACAGATATAAAACGTAACATCACGGCTGTAATCAACGAAGAGGTAGGCTGAGGAGTTTAGTACACTACCACGTTACATTAGTTACGTTTGCGTCCCACTATGGAATAGGTGGTGAGGTAATTGTCATACACCGGGCACAATCTTTTTTTTATATTAAATAGGCTAGCTTTTGACCACAGTCTTGTCTGATGGAAAGCAATGATGCGACCTACGATGTAGCAAGCTTGCCTAGTGCCTATACACTACTACCTATACAATACTATAAGTACGTATTCACATTACATTTGAAGAAACCCAGGTTGTAGTTATTAGTTAGTAATCTGGACTCCGGGCCATTACTACAAATTTCAAGTTAAAAAAGATATAACGACAACTAACCTCAATAGCAACCAATTATTATCTCATCAAACTAGAGAAGTTTCATTTCGAGGTAACCTTCAGCCCACCGCTGAGAAATGCGGTATCTGTTACAGTCAACATTACAACTGAAAAGCATTTGAACAAGGCCACTAACTAAACCGAATTCTCTCATAATTGAACACACAGTAGTAATAATACCTTCCAGAGTTGTTATGGATTTTATCATTACTACCGCATGAGACACTAACGAATGCAGTTCTCACGACAGTCACTGAACAACCTCACTGCGGTCATACTGACTCTGATTAATTTAATGACTGTCAATTTAATTAATGTATTCCTTCATCTAAGACTTAGAAACAAATAATTAAAAGAGAACAGAATTAAAAATAGATCCTTTAACTGCCTCGATGGTCAGTGTTTGCTAGCACTATTAGACAGCGAGAAGGGCTGGATTGGAATCCAGGGTCGTGCGAACTATTATTGGGTAATTTCAACTTAAACTTTACATTAACAGCACTGAGTTTCAAATTGTGCCTGGTATCTGACAATAGATTAACCCTTTAATCTGTGGAACATATAACATAACTGGTAATAAAAGGGGATTAAGGGTATATTTGTGCAGTATAAAAATATGTATTCTCTTTTACTGACTTTATTAAAAGATAATATAGAAGATACATAAATTGTTTTAATGAAACTACCGCCTAATTGCTGTTTTAATAATAGCAAAAAAAAATTGTTAGAACATAACAAAGACAGATTTATTTCAACACTCGTAAATCTAAGTCAACTAACTGCACGGTTAAACTTGAAGCAATTACACTTATCTAGACGAACGATATTATAACGAGAATATTTCGATATAATTGGCCCGGTCGCTTCACGTACTGTGACACGAATGTTACTCCACGACACGCTTACTGCGAGGAATGATCGACCTACTTCTGCAATGACATCGTTTATAGCTAGGGTGTTACTGTCAACATTTCTTTATTTTTATATTGTGATATTTTACGCTACCTATTTTGACCCCAGCACTACACTACGAGTTACAAAATCATAAAAAGTGTGAAAGGCACTTATTTTTGCTTACATTTCAATTATAAAAGCAGCGATTCGCGAAGTATATCTAATGGGTTTCGAACATATCAAACCAACACCCACAGAATTGTTCTTTTTCTGCGTAACTAAGGCATTCGACAATGTCATCATCAACAATTCGTCATCACATCAGCTTATTTTAGAAACTTTATCTACACAACACGCAATCACCTGCCAGACATTTTTCTTTCATACAAGACTCTTAAACCGCCAATCCCAAAATTAACAGTTGAGGGTATCATAAGCCCACCACGCCACGCAACCCCACACACGTCGGAGTTTCACAGGGCTCCACACTATTCCCGCTTCTTTACTCTTTTTACCAAAGCACCCCAAAGAGTAACTTGTTATTTTCAAGGATGATACTACTCTCAACCACGCTCACCCAAACGCGTAGATAGTAGCCAAACAGTTCACATCCACACTCGCGGCGTCTGCGTCAGGAAATACAAAATTTTAATACAAAATTTAAAGCGAATTTAACTGTACCTTTGTCATTTCATTTTTATTCAAGGTACCTAAAAACTTATTACCGACTTTACATATTAATGCCTTTGAATAATAAATACACATTACAAAAACTGATTACAAAATGTATGACACTATTTTAATCCATCCAATAGCTTGTGGCGCCATGTCTATTAATTAAAACAACGATATATCATATTATGAGCGAACACAATAAAATGTTATATCATTCACACGAAAATTTGCAAATTTGTATGAGTGTTCACATATGAATTATGATTTAATTCAATTTATCATACCTTTGCGCATCTATCAGCTTGAAGCCGAGTTCGATAATGATAAATTTGCGAAGCCTACGGGCAATAAGGCTCTTTCCTGACACAACGTTTGAACTGAGCTATTGTTAATTTTCAAACGACAATAAATGACAATAATAATAAAAATATATTGATTTTTTTATTAACATGATACTCAAATACAAAACACTAAAACAAATATAAAAAAAATAGATGTGCCTATGTAGGTTTTGGGCTTAATAGACACCCTAGCTAGTAATTCTTAATAATAAAATTTAAAAAGCTACAATAGACCCAAAACGTGGGAGTAACTATACGACAATCCTCTGTCTATCTTTTCGGGAATTACAGGCGTAATGTTAAATAACTACTTTCTGAAATACATGATTTGATTTATTATTAGTAAACAATCCTATTGGTACAGTTATATTATTAGTAAATACTAGTTACCAAAAGTCTTATTTACTGATTAGAATAATTGACATTATCAATCTTAGAACATCTTTGAAATATTTAGGACTCCCGAACCGCCCAGCTTGTAAACGGCTTAATAATGTTACGTAATAGAGTAATTTACGATGTTCTAATGTCCAATTACTAAAACGAATAGCTTTTATTATTGTAATTTTATGTACATAATAGTTTTTACGTGCATTATTTTCGTAATTTACATATGTACATGTACATACACAACATGTGGGCTGTTTTGGCGATTTCATACAATGTTCATGTTCATGGTAAACTGACGCGTTTATTATTCCTTTCCCACTTATGAACAAATAAAATAGAATATTTGTGTACATTACTGCCAACCCCCACTTGACTATAGTGGGAAGTAATGGCCATAACCCTTTTCATTCTAAAAGGAGACCCGTGTCCAATAGTAAAACCAAAACGGTTTAATGATTAAGATAATAATATCCCAAAAAAAAATATTTTTGCCTTAAATATCAACTAAACTCACAAAACTGAACTACTAAAACTCCTACAAAATGACTAATGAAACTACTACCACCTACTAAAATTACAACTTAAAATAAAAAAAGAAATACGCAATACATATCTGATTTCATTTAAATGTTACAAATAAAGCATACTATTTATGTTGAAATATACAAAATCGATTAACATACGATAATGATGCAAAAAAAAAATGTTTACTTAAAAGCACCGGTTCCAGTAGATCGTTGACCGAATATCTAGTTTTAATTACAATAAATATAATGTATTTTGCAAAATATAATGTATCTAACGCGCCATCTTGGAAATGAAATTCCCGCCAAATCATGACCACAGACAACAAATGATTCGTAACTAGTGTTGCCAAGTCGGTCAGTGCTGTACGCTGTACGTGAGATATATTTTGATAATGTTTAATTCGAATGTATATCACGATTAAATTTGTTATTGTGTAGGATTTATTGCGAGTCGTTTGCGTACTTGTTACGAATCTTATATTCGGGACATTTCGGCCACGGTCATTTATTATGGATAATTCACACAGATATTTCGGAGAAAACAAATAAAATATATAGCTGGCAACACGGTGTAATTAATTTGGTAATAACTCTGTTGTCTTACATTTAACATATTTTTGTTTGATGAAAGTAGTGAACTTAAGTTATTTTCCACACTAACTAAAGGAAAAAATAACAATTTTACATTAAATCTGGATATATCTCTCAATATACCTACAGCAATCCAACCGTTAAAGAAATTTATGTTGAAACTATCAGTCGTTACCTTCATGCCATTTTTAGGTTTAAAGTTAATTTAAAACGATAATATACTGCCTCGTTGGTCGTGTCGGTTACAAGTGCGACTACCGAACGGGAGGTCCTGGGTTTAATTCCCGGATCGAGCACTACTAAATCTTTCTTGTTTAGATTTTTTAGTAGTGGCTCGGAGTCTGGATATATGCCCAGTGCATAGAAATAGACTTACCACCTACTTCATAATGAGACGTAAACGTAACTGGTGACACGTGGGAGTGTTCTACATTCCTCTGTCTACCTCTTCGGGGATTACAGGAATGATGTTACATTATGTACTTTACAAATGATATGAAATATGTACTAATTAATAGGAATTCTCAATTAGACGAACAATTCTTTTCAACAAAGTCAACTATTAAACCTACTTTTGCCTCATAATCGCCTAAAAGTCACTACCACCAGTTTCAATTATGACATCCCATACTATCACTAATATATGATAAAGAGGAATAACGCAATCGATATTCAACTTTATCACCTTGATTACACAGTTTAAATTACAAGAGACAAACATTGCGAACACGTGAGTACGAAATTTAACACCAATTTGTTATATGCATTTGAACCAAACGATATTTAATCTTATTACCCACGTAATAAGGTGTACGAGAGATGCCTGCAAGAATGTTTAGCGGGGTGATATGCAAAACCGTATTGCCACAGCGCTCTTGAACTACATTCACTAGCAAATGTAGTGGAAACATTTCAGTATTGGTGATAGTTGGCCAATAGGAGTTACGGTTAGGAAGATTTTTGAGGCATTCAATAATAGGACCGCGGCTGTGATTGTCATAGAACCTAGATCTAGCAGAGTTATTATATTTGCCACTATGTCCGGTATCGCTTATAAACATTTGCGACAGTGTTATCACCAATGAACGGCCCGACCTCAAGTGTTCTGTAAGGCGTCATGAGGCCAACACCTCTGAGGTCTGATCATCGATAGTTTAGCCAATTTTTTTTGTTAATTTACTCTTGACGTAATATGTCCAGCGATGTTGTCCCAGCGGAGCCAAAATTACCACCATTAAAAAACGTACCATCACGCCTGTATCCCCGAAGAAGTAGGCAGAGGAATGTAGAACACTCGCACGTTTCACCAGTTACGTTTACGTCCCACTATGGAATAGGTGTCGAGCCTATTGCCATGCATCGGGCACATCTCCACACTCCGAGCTACTACTAGAAAATCTAAATTAGAAAAATCAGTAGTGCCCGACCCGGGAATTGATCTTAGGACCTCCCGATCGGCAGTCGCACTTGCAACCAATACAACCAACGAGGCAGGCGACCCTTAAAGACGGTAGTTTAATTCCAACCTCATCACCGCTCGGATGATTCATAATGAACGTTCAATGTATAAAGTTACAGTAACCAAACAATTCTACATACCTGTCATCAACGTCATCATCATCTTCATCATCAGTTTATTTATCGTTCCACTAACACGGATCTCCTACTAGTATGAGAAGGGATAAGGTCATAGTGTACCACGTTGGCCTAATGCGAATTGGCACACTTGACGCGATTTAGAGAACAACGCGTCTTGGAGAACTCGAAGCTGTGAGAGTAATTTGTGTGCGAGAGGGAGATGTGAAACAGAAATCTAAGAAATTCGAAGAGATCAAGCTAAAAACACAAGTTAATTTCGTAAGGAATGAGGTGGGTTGATTTAAATCCACAGTCCGAAGCTAAATTTGGTTCACTAAACTGTCACTATTTAATACATTAACTTTCTCACCCGCATCAGCAGTTCTATTACAAAGCGGGACTCAAAATCTACATGGAAACTGGAAACATTGTATCAAGATGTCGGACTAGCTCGCTATTAGTACAATTACAAATTGGCCACGTTAATCTTTTGTGATTGCTGTATATTTATACAGTCTTGTGAATCGGGCCGAGCTCATTTATTCGGTTACATAAGCCGATAGGAAGCCAACAATTGGTCACCGCTGGAAAGGTAGCCTTAGTCAGTGAGTCCAGATGTTTCCAAACTTCTATCTTTTAAAAAAATCATATTTATATTCATCATCGTCGGTTGTCAGTCCAACGCTGGACGAAGCTGGACGTCACCCTTGACACGTGACGTCACGCCCACAAACCCCACGCATTGCATGCGTGTTGGGGCTTTACATAGATATGTATGTACGTAAAAGTTCACTTGAACAATAGTAATTATAATTTTAATAGATACTTTTTTTATTGTTTTCACGCCATTATTCGTAATATGCATTTTGTTTGGCGCACCTCTTAAATCAGAACACAACGAGGCAAATATTGGCTTAATGGCGAATCATTTTAACGTCCCAACGCTGGGAAACAGGTCTTTACAACAACATCGGGAACCTCAAAGCATAGTGTACCACGCTGCTCCACTACGAATGAGCGGACAGCCAACATAAGTTCCTGAAACCGGCACGTTAGACCTGTAATGATATAGACAATTGGCACTCGGTGCTCTCTACCTACCCCATAACCGCATGGCGTGATGGTATAATACGCAGTAAAAATGTGCAAGACGCGGCTACCCGCTAGGAATCCAGTTTACAAACGTTTCACACAAGCATAAATCCTGTAAGTATAGTTGCTGCAATTACTCTCGCATACATGTCTATATATACAACTAAATGTCATCTCAATGACAGGGCACGCTCCGATGGCTCGGACATATTGACAGACTCGCAGACGAAAGAATGGAGAACAGATATACAATAAGAATTTTGATGGATGCAGACGCCGACAGGCCAAATACGCCAGATATTGGCTGATGGAAGGGAACGAAGTCTTAAACCAGCGCGCGTATATCACGAGAGTCACGAATATTGAGGAAGCAAGTCATGTTATTGAGAATAGAGATAATTCGAAGTCATTGCTAAGCCCCGTTAGCAATCTGACGTCACGATATGATAATAATACAACCTCATTGACAATCGATGGAAGTTAGCAACTTGAACTGTCAGAATAATGTTCGAATAGATATTCTCAATTTGAAAATCTTTGATCTACCCGCATTCGATACTCGAACCGATCATTATGCGCGCCCTTTAATTAAGTTATCACGAGTCCAATCCAATTTATCGCTAAGTCATTTTCCATCATCCATACGATTTATTATCCCTGTGTGACTAATGTCACCTTTAATTCAATCTTTTGCAGCCATAACAGCGAGCAGTAATAGCAGACTTGTTTATAATTCAGCCTTCGGAACTTCACGCCAGCGATCCTCGAAGAGGTAGACAGAAGTGAAGTACACTTCCAAGTTTCATCAGTTATGAGTCCGTTTCACCATGGAATGGATGGTGAGCCTATTGCAATATAGCAAATACAAAGCCATACAACGATCCACTACTAAAAATTTGAATTAAAAAATCTAAGTTAGAAAAATCCAATAATAACCGGGAATCGAACTCAGGCCCTCTTTTTGTTCTTGATCTACTTATATTCATAATTTTATCAACATCAAGTACAATTCAAAATAGCGAATAAACCCACTAAGTTATTTGTCTATAGAAATTTGTCATACTCTAATTTGTATTGTACCTAAACTTATGTACCTATTTCACGATCGAATGACAAAAATGACTGCGAACTGGACTGTTTTAAAAATACCAATTTCACTATTTCACCTTCAACTTAACCGTTTATTTGATTAATTAGTTTAAATAATTGTTATGTGCGCTATTAACTATTAATTCATAGACAAAACAAATCATGCTGTATTTGGTTTCATTAGGCAATTAATGCTATTAAGAGTTGCAGTGAATTTGGCCTTTGTTCGTAATGAAAAATGGATGTCGAGGAATGTGAGCTATGTTATATTAAGTAGGTTATTGTCTGAAGGTAGAAACAGCTGTTCAGGGTTGGACCTCACTTGGAACTGTTCCTACGATATTCTACCCGCAAGTCGTGCTTGAACTGTTTTGGTCAGGATTAGGAATTCATAATTTTCCTTTATTGTACACCAATGAGCAGGTGTAATGAAGAGTACAATTAGTGCCTAATCGTATTCTCCACTAGTAACATCTTGGATAATAATATAAATTAAAAAAATAATATTTCGTTGACTGCCTCGATAGTCGGTCGGTTGCGAGCGCGGCTGCCGATCGGCAGGTCCTGGGTTCAGGTCCCACGTCGGGCACTATTGGAATTTTCTAACTTAGATTTTCTAGTAGTGGGTCAGAGTCTGGCTATGTGCCCGGTGCAAGGCAATAGGCTCATCACCTATTCCATAATGGGACGTAAACGTAACTGGTGCAACGTGTGAATGTACTGCACTCCTCTGCCTACCTCTTCGGGGACTACACGCGTGATGTTACGTTTATATAGTTACAAACGGCAACACTTAATAATCTACTAAACGTTCTGTCACGACTACCCTCCACCCAAAACGGTGGGCGTCAAGATAAACGTTTTTACAACATTATTTATTGACCAATTAAAACTACCTTCGGGCCAAAGACAATAAATATAGCTTTATTAAATCATTAAAAGTTTAACGTTAACTTCTTTGAACGATAATTTATTTTGTTTCATTGTTGAACGACTCGAATTCGTTCGTGTCTAAGTCTTATTAATAATGAACACAATCACGTCACTGGTTTTTACTTTCATTCGCTAAAAAATACGTTCTTATCTATGAAGCGGCGTTAAAATAAATATTTATTTTCCTGTATTACGAACAGTACAATACGATAACTTCAAGCAGAAAATTGATTGGAAATCCAAATTTATTTTCTATTGAATTTATAACAGGTACTATCATGCGATTTTTTTTATCCAGATACCTGCTTCAAAATGTCCCACCCCATCATTATTACCAGCATGCCCCAGTCCACTGTTCGACATATACCGCCCGTATTGCAATTGTCTAAATTTTCCGAAACTATATAAATATCTACTAATGAATTACAATGATACGAAGGAAAAAAATATATGTATTTGCTTTAATACAGTTTGAAAGTCTTACATTATTAAGTATTTCGCATTTATCACGATTTTGCGTATTTTAATTTATTACAAACTACATTGAAATTAATAATAAAAAAACAAGATAAATGATATAATCTAATATAAATGACCAAACTCAGCTTTAAATTTAATTTATGCAAAATCTAGTCAATTCATAAATTAAACTAAGATGTTCATCTGTTACTTGAAAACAGTTAAAGGATACTTGTTATAAGACAGATATCAACATAATTGAAATTAATCTTACATATATTGCATATTCAAGTATTTTCTCACCGTACTAACACATTACATGAACAATTTAAATGATGTTTTCAAACCGATTTCTCAACGATACTGGTTAATAACAACAAAAAGTACAAATATTATGTTAAGTATGTTTAATTGGTCGTATTTAAAAAGAGAAAGACATGAGTGAGGCGTGAGAGTCGGATCGGCGACAACGGCTAAAGCGTCGTAAGATTTTTTTGAAGCGTAATAATTAACATTTCATACATTTAAACACGTAGACTCTATTCTATGACATTTAAGAGTGATCTATTATTACGCAGCCGCATTTGTATAAGTGAAACGTAATTTAATTCACGTTTCCGTGTGTCTTAGTGCAGGTACAGTCCATCTCGAAACGTTGATCTGTAATGTATGTAAAGTCTAGTCGAAAAGAATGTTTTTAAAAGTACTGAACATCGATTAGACTGTTTCAATGGTCGTGTTGGTTGCAAGCGCGACTGCTGATCGGGAGGTCCTGGGTTCAAATCCCGGGTAGGTACTACTGGATTTTTCTGATTTATATTTATTTAGTAGTGATTCGAAGCTCAAAGTCTGGAAACGTGCCCGATGTATAGGAATAGGCTCACCGCTTACTCAACAGTGGGACGTTGAATCGTGGGAGTGTACTATACGAGTATACCTCTGCCTACCACTTTGGGAATTACAGGGGTGATATTAAGAGCAATTATTTCCAGAATCAATCGAAGTTAATTAAAAAACATGTTTTAACAGTCATACAAACATCAGCTTAAAAAACCTCGCTAAGACGAGCAAGCTTGCGTCAATGCGCCTTCACGAAAATATTTCTATTCCGAAAATGAATATCTATTGTCTATGAACATAAATATGTTTCAAACTACTTTCAAATAGCTCCGCACGCAGAGCAGAATAAATTTTGATGATTTTAACATATAACTTAACGCATTTTAATAAAGTTTATTTTTCCTTTTGCCCTAAAACAATCGAAATGTAAATAAAAGACTTTATTACAATCTCCCAAGAATTATATTAAATACAATCGATATGTTATGCTCCCCGAGCTGGTCTATTTGAAAGGTCCCTTAAGCGACAATAAAAACAGCATAAACCGAAGCCCTCCATAAAATATTGTGCGAGAACGCTGTTCCCAGTAATGCAAGTTATTTATAGAAACGACAGTTGCAAGTGACCTTTTAATGTCAGCCGTTGGTTTTTTTTTCTGATTTTTCTGTATATTCTGTTTGCATTTTATAATTATAGTAGTTTTACATATCCTGCAAATCCTGGCGCTTCTATTGTTTTTTGTATGTAGACAAAGTGAATGCTGATTGCATTACGAACCAATCAGAATAATTGACATAGAGTGTCAAATTTCGTATTGCCCACAAAAATATATCACCCCCTCCTTTCAGTCCCCCAACGGAGTCCCCCAAGTCGATACTTGGGAGAATTTTCTACATTAAAGTATTATTAATATTAATAAACCGATTTTTACTCTTTGTTTCCTATAATAAAATATTACAATCCCACCTCCAACTCCCTCAAAGGGTGATTTTTTAACACTAAGTTATGAAAAGTTCTCTTCTTAGTAATAAAACGTAACAAGACGCCTGTAATCCCCGTAGATGAAGGCAGAGGAATGACGCGTGAGAGTTGTACAGTCCCACGTTTCACCAGTTACATTTACTTGCCTCTTTTGAGCAGGGGTGAGTCTATTGTTAAATAAATTGTAGTTGTTTTATAAATTTAAATTAGAAAAATGCAATAGAGCCCGACCCGGTATTTGAACCCAGGACCTCTCAACACGGCCAACGAAGGAATCAGTTTTCTTACTAATTCAACATAAAGTTTTCTACATTCATAATCGCGATGTGTTTGTATAAGAGATGCTGTACTGTTTACGCTACAACTGTTTATAGTTGTATAGACATAAGATGTAATACACTGACCAACAGTTACAGGCATCCGTGACTAAGTTTCATCAATTACGACCGGCGAGGAATCGACATGCCCGAATAATACATATGTATGTATAGGCTTGACTGCCTCGTTGGTCGTGTTGGTTGCAAGTGCGACTGCCGATCGGAAGGTCCTGGGTTCGATTCCCGGGTCGGGCACTACTAAAATTTTCTAATTTAAAGTTTCTAGTAGTGGTTCGGAGTCTGGATATGTGCCAGATGCATGTCAATAGGCTCACCACCTATTCCATAGTGGGACGTAAACGTAACTGGTGAAACGTGAGAATGTTCTACATTCCTTTGCCTACCTCTTTGGGGATTACAGGCGTGATGTTACGTTTAATTTATTAATTTAATAAAGCAGTGGAATAGGTTAATAAAACTTCCTGGTTTCAAATATGAGCACACGCATCTTTCCTTACGAAACCATGTGTTTTGCAACTATTCGTGAATGTCACCTTCGCTAACGGTTAAGGACAACACCCCAAGAAAATCTGTACAAATAACGTTAAGAAAGCTGATGGCATATAAATTTATCACCATGTATTATTAAAATTGTTGTTTATTTATTGTATGTATATTACAGAGATGTAAATACGCCGAAAACATCTTAGTCAAACATTTTTCATTGCTCTCTTTATACGTACTAAATCGCTCAAAATTTCACTAAAAAATCAATTAAGATTTTCTTATCTGCGAGGACATCAATCTTCTTTTCGATCTGCACGGCGGGCACATTAAATGACGCACCTCAAACGAATTTATGCCTTTTAAAATACATTAACGTCGTTGCTACTGACACAACTGAATCTTAATGAGCTCTATTTTATTTGTGGTTTTCAAACAGCCGCAAAGCTTACATTTTCAATATATACGATTTATTCGGAACAGTACTATCGTTACTTTTCTGTCGTGAAGCAGTTGGTGTTAAAACAATTTGTGTTTCAGTCGAGAGGGGGTAGTTGTCTGTCTGCTTTAGTATAGAAACAACCATATAAGTCTTCGTGGATAGCAATGCATCTGTGATAATCTTCGATTAGGAAATGTTCTATTGCCAATTAATTCTAATTAAAACTAATGCTACTAACTGACTCATTCCTGCGGTTTTAAAAACAATCAACACCAGCAGTCTTATTAACATACGTAACATCACGCCTGTATTCCCCGAGGAGGTAGGAAGAGGAGTGTAGTACACTCCCACGTTTCACCAGTTACGTTTACGTCGCATTATGGAATAGGTACTGAGCCTATTGCTATATTAATATGTTATTATACAATCAAAAACAACTTAAAAAATTTCTCGATAAATTTCTACTATTTTATACCCGCATAGTTTGCGTCGGTGGCAGTCCTCAAATATTGAATAACGTCAACCCGTATTTGCCTGAAGCGTACATTTATATCAACAACAAAGAATATCAGAAACGATTTATATTTGCGCATTCTTTAATAAAAATAAAGTTCCTATTGGTGATGTTTTCTTATAAGACAAATATCATCGTCGATGGAAAGAAAATAAAGTCTACCCACTCATCTTTATATACTCGTATATATGCATACATACATATGCTTCTTCAGCAGTGTGTTTGTGACTTAACTCCTTTTAAACGGCCGGACCGATTATTATGAAATTTTGTGTGCGTAATTAAGTTGATTCGAGATTAATATAGATTACCAATTTTGATCAGTTAAATTTTTTTTAAATTAATAAAACAGTAATTTTTTTCGCAACTTAGGAACTTCAGAGTTTTTACGGCAGCTGGCGTTTGTGGTGAATTTATAGTTACTATAGTAACCGGCGTATTATTCTAAACTCAATTTCACAATGCAATTGTGTAAAATTTATTATATTTAAAATAGATTAGCTTTTCATTTTGGCGTGTGTCGAGGACTTTTATTCATTTTTTTAGTTTTTTTAAATCCTAAATGCAGCATTTATGTTTGTCTAATTATTTTACGTTCACCAATTATGATTTAAAATTAAATCTACGTTTTCAATTGCGTATTAAAGTTTAAGCTATGCGATTGAGAGCGCGTGAAAATTGTTTTGGGTAGTCTGTTCCTATGTCACTCTTAATTTTGTATGTCATTCGAGCAATAAAGTATATTATTGACTTTCTGAGTACAAATTAAAATTCACTGACATTTTAGGAATATGAGTATATGCGTTGTACTTTCAATTATGATAAATATTTTGTTATATTGTTTTTGCAATAAGCTTTACAATGTCATCAGCGCATATTTTTGTAACAGTTTCGATATAAGTGCTATAGAACTATAATTCATGTTAACCTTGTATTTACTAATCGTGCTTTATTGGTGAGAGCCTGTATTTCAACTTAGATTTCAATTGACAATACTTTGTGAACACACAAGTAATTTTATTAATTATAGAATAGCTCAATTGAATTGTTTTATTTCAAAGTAAACATTAATATTTACCAATAACACTCATATATTCCGAATATGCGCCCACTCGGAAACTATTTGGGATAATTGCATTAAGCCGATTAATGAGTGGAAAAATCAGATACGATTACTCGGATGAATAATTGAATGCACTTGGGCTCACATTTGTGTAACGTGGTAGTAATTTTAAAAAGCTGCTGTTATTTTAAATATCCGAATTAAAAGTATTATACGTAATACCACGGCTGTGGTCTTCGTCGAAGTGGTAGGCAGAGGACGGTAGTACACTCCCACATGTTACCAGTTTCGTTTACGTCTTACTATGCAGGGGTAAATAGAGAAATCAAGTCAGGTCCGACAGAGCAGTATATCCATCAGTGCTTGGAACCACTTTATTATACAGTGTCGAGTGGTTTTAAGCGCGACTACTCATCGAGAGGTCCTGGTTTCAAATCCCGAGTCGGGCACTATTGGAATTTTCTAACTTACATTTTCTAGTGGTGACTCGGAGTCTGGATATGTGCCTGGTACTTGGCAATACACGCACCGCCAATTCCATACTGGGAGATAAACGTAACTGGTGAAACGAGGCAGTATACTGCATACGACTTCGCTGATTACAGACGTGATGTTAGTTTCAAATGATTATTTATTTTTTATTCAAAACGCCCAACTTTGCAAACGAAATTTATTGTATCGCGGAAGTTTTGTTATATACGTTTGTGTTTGAAGGTTTAATAAAATTGAGCGATGATTTATGTTCGCGGTTTACATTTTTGGATCAATAGATGAATTTTTACTGAAAATGACATCAGTCGCTCCATTTGTAACAAATTGTACCTATTATTATATTTTTTGTGGCAACAACGTATGCTACACAGACACTTGTAGTCTGTCTTATAGGTAGTGGTCACAGTCACATATAGACATTTGTAACACAAGAACTGGCAATGCTTTATTTATCTTAAGGAATCTTGGAATGTTACAATTGAAAACCCTTTACTACATATTATAGGAGGAACGAGAACTCTTCAGAACACCATGTTGTTGGTATATCATCAATATGACCGTCCATAGCTTGCCAGTCAACCTGTACATTAGTCTCTCTTGAATAGTTTTTGTCCATGATACTGGGGATGCGGGTTGTTGATCGCAGAGTACGACATCTCGCACCGCTTACGCTTCTGCTCGTACATGGCCAAGACATGCAGTCTCGCCTAGATAGGTGCGCTGTACTGTAATCAGCCAGCCGCCGGGTTCAGTCGCCTTTTACGATCCTATGCTATCCAGACATGGCATGGGTTCGGAAGATGTATTCTTCGTTGAGGATTGTCAAGTGTTTATTCACTTTTATTGTGTTCGTTGGGTATATTAAATTGCAAGAATTTCACGGTCGTTTAAGCATATTATCCACATAACATCTTCTTAGGGATGAGTAGCTAATTGACAACAGATTGGGCGGTCCTCTCTCTAGCCCCGATGATTAAATAATGGTGACCCTCGATGTTGAAATCAATAATTTACAAACAACAATATTTTACAAGAGCTAGCTATCTAACTGATATTGAAGTGTAGGTACTGTTTGTGTTTCGACCAAGAAATAATTTATTTTTCCTTTTGTAATATATTTGGAGGAATAAAGAATAAAGTGTCCTTTTATATTAAAGTACCCACTCCCCTTTTCATTGAGTATTTTGTCAAATCAAAGAAAGGTACACAATGTAAGTGATCAAACATTCCTTTTTCAAACAAAACATTAGTTTTTAAATAAAGTGCTCCTCGACACAGTTAAGGAACGTCTGATTTGGTATGGACCTCTATAGATTTCTTTCTTTCAGAATATTTTTCGTAAAATCTTTGTTCATAAAGGCACAATAGTGGTGAGCTAGTTGTTATGTTTTGTACTTTTATAAAACACCGCGAATATACGAGGCACAAACAAGACAGTAATTAACAGTCTTCATCATCATAATCAGTCTATTACCGTCCACTGGTGGACATAGGACTCTCCAACAGCACGCCGCTGAGCTCGATCTTCAGCTCTTTGCATTCAACCGCTGTCAGCCACTTTGCGTATATCGTCACTCCACCTAGCCGGAGGCATCCTACGTTACGTTTGCCAAGGCGTGGTCTCCACTCCAGAATACGTCTACTCCAACGGTTACCCATCCTGCGACAGATGTCACAGTCTTTGGTGTAGTATATTAGTAAATAAGGATTATATATATCGTGCTGAGCAAAGAATATATGTTTTAAGAACATGTACAGTCTTCAAGGGGCCATTAGAGATTGTGTAACTGAAAGAATTTTTAAATAGGAAATTTTAAATTTTTAGCATCGAATAACAATTGATATTCCCCATATATTGTAAAGAATTATTGCTCCTTAAAACGGCATGAGGGTTTTTCAGCAACCTTCTCAGGAAATACTAATGGCAACGGCTGTAATTTGCACAGGTCTAAGCGACAGATTGAACTGATTATATCCTTATTTCTCTGATCGAATAGTATTTAGGGCCTCTTTGATTAAAGATAATGCAGAACTCATATTAGTGTTACGCATAAGGGATCGTCCTAATAGAACGCGAATACGCGACCATCGCAAGTTCGCGCGAATTTTACTCGTACGAACGCGCGATCA
>DWDU01000798.1:0-16837 GCA_018245575.1 Jemadia suekentonmiller | reverse complement strand
ATAAACACAGACATCAACTAATCTTGGAATAGAGTCGTAAAGTTTAAGTCATGATTATAGATAATGATAAATAGTAGAAGACGCAATTCACAATTCACCGAAACATTTATTGTTTCACTATTATCTAGGAATAAGAACGGCTAATGCTATATATATATAATTATACGTAGACATTTCTTTAAACATCATATAGTAAAGCGCATGATTGGTAAAACAACCATAACCATTTTTTTTTGTTCGAAAATTCATAACAAAAGGACGTAGCAATGAATTTTGCTTTCAATTGGAACGAAATTGTGTTTCCGTAAATCACGAAAAATCATTGAATTTTTCTCTGTACTATCATTTTAATTACTGTGTAAAATGCGAAAGCAGTGCGATCATATCCGGGAATGTATGTAATTTTTTTCATTAAATTATTATGATATCGTTACGCCAGGTCCGTTACGGCAAGACAAAGAGCACCAGGTGTGAAATACTTGCTTGTGCTTTTCCTATATTTATCACTCTGTTCATAAAACCACGTCGGTAACTTATACTTTTGTATAGGTACTTAATTTTTCTCATACCTATGTTTTCTACTTTTACTATGTGTAACTATCGCCGTTAATCAGGTTTATTCGCATCTAATACTCGTCCCCTAAATACAATATTTATGTATTTTCATACAATTTCATACTTTCCTCGCGATGTCCTCTCGAGTGACGTAAATATCCAGTTTACGCTGATCCGTAACATTCCTTGAAATCCCCCCATTCGATCTTATTGTTATAAATTCAAGCGGGGTGCCAGAGATCTGTTTAGAGTGGAACTACAGATACGCGGAGTAGCGAATATGAATAATGCATTTTTGTTTTGGATTTTTATGAGCAAAGTTTTGATTATTTTCAGTTCGGTAGCAAGTATGTAGGTAGGAATGTTGTATCAGAAGCGAAGTCGGAACTCTTCGACGCGCTGTTAGAATAATTGGCAACGTTCTCGCATGGAAAGGTAGAATGTATAGCTTTATGTAACTTTGATCTAATAAAGTAACTTCTGGCTTACAGCTGATTTATTCGCTGGCGAACACGCAACATAAATTACAAGATTTCGATACGTTAATTCAATTTTAGCTTTGTATAGGTGGCATACACTGATTATGTACGGGTAATGTTCAATGCTGTTTGTTACATTAAATTTTTGATGAGTCTGTTTCAAAGTTCGCCGGCCAAATGAAACATCCGTTCGGCTGAAATATAAATAAACTTTGGATTTCGCTCGCTTTTCTTAAGCAAAAGCAATTAATCGAGTGAAGAGTTTTCCTCTAAATATTATTTTGGGACACAGGTGTGTTCTGGATTTCTTACCGGTGAACTCTCAAAATACTTTTTTGAGGGACACGTCATGAAGATTAAACGTTTTTCGAGAATGCATAATAATATGAGTAATGAAGTATGAATGAGGTATGAAAGAGGTATGTATGATAGAGACAGATTGCATATATTAGGTAGAAGGTAGTGTATAATGAAATATCAGAGTGATTAGGTAGTCAGTGGGACTTTGAATTCTAGTTTAGGCACCACATCAAGTATACAATAGTAAAAATCTAATTCTAACATCGTAAACTCCTCTGTTTACCTCTTCGGAAATCACAAGCATAATGTTACTTTTTTTTCTAATTGTAGTCCAATTTTAGTCAAAATATAAGCACAACGACGTTATACTGTTGTGCTGTTATTTGCAAAAAAAACTACAAGTATACAAAAGTATGTATTTACCGTTAAAATGCCATTTTTCGACTTAAACTAAAATTGTGTTTTCGTGCGCTCACTCGCCGTTCTGATTACAGTGTACGGATATAAATCATGTCAACTGCATTACACATTTTGAATGAGAATTCCTGTAAATATCAGATTATGTACCGTTTTATCTTTTCCTTTGCGATTTTTTTTTAAATTGTCCAATGTAATTGTTGATGGCAGGTGGAGACAAGTAAATAATTGTGAAGGTAGGCACGTATATTGTTTAATGTTTAGATTCCAAATGTAAATAGAGTTTCTCCCATTGCCTTATGAAAATGTAAGGTGTAAATGTAAAGTAAGATAATATATGCAATGTTATGTAAGATGCAGAGTAAGCTGAATGCACCTGTAAATGACATACATACACACATGTACTATGAAATAAGTTAGCTAGATTGTGTTTAATGGTGTTGGTGTGTGAAAAAATTAAATAAACAAACTAAGTATTCATTCTACTATTCCATATTTTAAACAGGAATCCCGAGCTAAGTTTTACATCATTACATCGGCTACTATTGTTTCACTGCTGGCCACAGGCCTCTTGCAAGCAGCGCCACGACACTAAGTCCCCCACTGATCGCATCCAGCTGCTACCACCCACCTCCAAATATACATGTGGACCGTGGACAAAGTTTATATATGTAATTTTCGAATAATATTGTCTCTGTTAAAAATATTACATAAACAAAATCTTGTTTCCTTGTCTGCTCGTCGGTAACGTTGTCGCATGTGTGTACCGATCCGATAAGCGTTCGACACGCGATATTCCCAGTTTGGATGTGTGGACGTATGAAGTAGCTATTTTTCGTTCAATCGATGGTATTTTCTTAAATACTAGTAATAGATGCATACATATGTGTATAAATTATTAAATACATGACCGCTAAATCAGTCATTTACATATCTTTTGGACTAATCCAGATGAAGTGCCACATATAAAAATACGTAATTACTCATTCATGCTTGATTAGTTTGGATCTTCAACATAACCCTTTAACCGCTACAATGGATACGAATATCCTCTAAGAAGTAATAATGCAGTGAACGTCCATATTGGTTGAACGCGGGTTGACGGATTTCAAACGGTTAGAGAATATAATAGAGAAGTTTTAAGTGTCGAGATTTCTACGCAATATTTTACTCTATTGGCTTAACATTGCCATTATAATATTTTCACGCCAAATCCCTCATGGAGTGAGCAAAGAACAACGAGTGTTATTTATCTATATTCTTACAGCCTTTATGTCTTTTTTCTACATCACACAATCAGGAATACTCAAGGATAGTTGATGACGAAAAACGATAAATGTGTATATTAAATTGTACAGGCATAAAGTAAAAATGAAGACGTGACTGGAGCAGGCTTATACTTAATAAAAATGAAGGCTTAATATAATATGCAATACAATATTTAAAATATTGTTACCAGTCAAACTTACAGTGTTAAGTAAATTTCACGAAAGTACACCCACCTCAAAACGGAGATTGAACGATTAAGTGAGTAATTAAGTATCGACGCTCATTCTGTCGTGGCGACTCTCAAATTTGCATGTTAAACGAAGTTTAAGTTTCGTTTTTATTTTGCATCCTTATTGAGACGCTTGGCTGTTCGCGTGCGTTGCCTCGGGGACACATCAGGCCTCTTCCTCACGAACCATACGTGTTGAACATTCGTTATACTCTTATTATAAAGGAATAGAGTTCTAATTGTCAGTAAGTAAATGTATTGGGAATGCAGAACCAGTGACCGACTTTTTGATTTTGTTGTTAACGTCAGCGTGAAGGCGTAGAGATCGCTTGCTCAGATTTTGTGCGGTCGCTTATTTGAATACGATAGCTTTGTGAGACGCCACGACAGCTTAGCAGGCGTTCGTTTTAATTACTCACACAGCAATATAAATAGATATTACAATACGCTTGCAGTAAGAGAAATTACAAGATCGTTTTTATCTACATGCAAAAAAACTAACTTAATTTTTATTTTCATTTCAAGCGTGAACAATAGGTATTGAGCTCTGATATTCTAACTTGAATAGAATAGTTTCTGTCTGATGTGCTTGTACTTCATATTGTCAGTAGTGTGACTGCCACGGGCATCTAAACAATACTCGATTAGGTATACAGTGGAACTTTGCAACACAAACGAGCATTTGTACCTCAATCGAAAAATAAAATATTTATAAGGAATAAATAACTTCCATGTGCTTATAAGCTAAATATGTCTTACATGAGTTACATGCATATATACGGATTACCTAACTTTCGTAACATTCGAATGCAAACGGCCAATACTGGCGACGACTTTGTAAGCACAATGAACGCAAAGTATGCGATGTGGTCATAATAATAATTGTTTTATGTGCGCGATTATTCTGATTAACAAGACTTTTTTTAGTATATTACAATCGCCGCAGTAGGTACAAACGTTGCGAAACGTTCACATACACGTAGAAAGCTACTCTTGCAGGAAAAGGAAATAAATTACGTACTTACGTCGGTAAGCCATATTAAGCGACCCCAATTAGCCGAGATGAGATATACGGCTACATAACATATATTTTGTTCAGGGGTTCGATTCCCCGTTAGCGGCCGGTGGTCAAGCATTAAAATATTAAGGGCTCTCTAATCTACCATGATTGAATTTGCGTTCTGATACCCCCGTCTGTAGTATGCTTAATTCTTTGAGCTATGTATCAAAGCTCTTACTATGTTTATTTCAAAACTCTGTTATGTTAAGTAAAACTCAAACGCTTCATTTTCACTATTCAAAATAATTTAGACATTCCATATACATATTTGAAAGTATTATAAATCAATGATATTAAAAAGAAATAATGTAGCGGCATTATCCTTTCATTTTTTATTTTACGTAAAATGTAACATCACGCCTGTTATCCCCGAAGAGATAGGCAGACGAGTGTAGTACACTCCTACCTTTTTCCAGTTACGTTTACGTCCCACTATGAAATAGGTGGTGTGCCTATTGCCTATATGTTTTATTTTATGTAATAGTTAAATATTTAATAGCTTTATTTTATTATGTTTAATACTAGCCGCATAGAATACTCGGCATCGAAATCAGTACACTATAGCATATATGATATTAAAAATATTACGCATACATTATACTTACTCGAACACATATTCATATGAGACTTACCCAACTGTTTATACGAAGATGCGAATTACCCGAGTGCTTACACGAAAATGTGACTTACCCAAGTCCCGTATACGAGAATGAGAGCTACTCGAGTACGCACCGAGAACAGCTAGTAATTGACAAGCGCACGAAATAAATCTGCGAGCAGTACACAAAGCGTGCGGGCCCCCGATAGCGCGGATCCAGAGGCGGCGGAGAAAATTAGCATTTTAATAAATACACACCCTTTCAAACGAACCGCCCATAAATCCACCCGGATCTTTATAATCAAATTCAAACACATTACTCTTATTTTGCACGTAGTTGTACGAACCTACGAAAATGCTGAGCTAAGGTTTCAGGAGGTATCGCAACGGTATGGTTATGAATTTTAGTTGGAATTAGTGATAGATATTTTGCAATACCCGAGGTTCAAGCAGTCTTCATGTCTATCTCTACCTAACATAACCAGCAGATAAATTAGAGTGAATTAACATCACGCCTGTATTTCCCCGAAATAGTAGGTACCTAAATTTAGTACAGTGTAGTACCTACAATTTCGACATTCAGATGAACGAAAAATGATTAATTAGAATACCCAGTAGTGGAAAATGAATCATAGGACTATTAACTGTCAGCTTGTGAATTTATATTCGTGATGTTTGGAGTACGTTTTTGTGTCTCCCTTGCTCTACGTCTTTAAAAATTATAACTTAAAAATGCTACCTAACCATTTAGAAAACTAAGTAGAATACCTTAGTCATTAGCTACACCTGCGTATGCATAAATACGCACGTATCTACATTACATTACGTATAATATGTATGTATTGTGTATAATAAACATGTACACACATAGAAGTTTCAAACTGCATTGTTTTCAACACCAACACTCAATGATTTAAGCCATTGCCCGGTTAAATCATAGGAATACGCGATCAAACGATGCGCCCATAAATAAATCACGTGGTTAGACACAAGAGTTGTTTATGGCACATCTTTGTGACGTTTTCATGATACGTTAACGTACGCTCACTAATTTTGGTTAGATCCGGTCTACCGTTCATATATTATCTGTTTGCGTTGTGAATTTACTGTTTACACAAAAATTGTTAATATTAGGTATGGTATTTATGTAGCTATGCTAGTTCCATGGCGCGGTTGATAGGAACATAGGAAGGACCTATATCTTCCCTAATAATTGCCTTCAAAATGTATTTCAAAAATATTTTTACAGCTAAATAAATTTAATAATAAACATATTTCATAGCTTTATCATTTTATAAATTAAAATGTTTTGTTTTACCAACCGCATATTCTCACCAATACCCTAGGTTGACTAGTAGAGAATGCCATTAGGCATTAGGTCCGCCCTTTATTATCTAGTTTTAGGTTAGCAATAAATAATAAATAAATAAACGAGGTCAAGTACAAATGTACTGAAACAACGATTTTGTTATATAGCCTTGTACATACATGTGAATAGTTTGAAATGAAATATGGCGCCAATAATTCTTGCATTAAACTTAAAGCTTACAGCAATTAATGTATACTGTAGAGACAGCTAGACGTATAGCGTGTATACGACAATTAAACTAAGCAACTGGATCGCGGTCATCGTAATCTTGGATAAGGGCTGGCGCGTAAATCAGGGTGACGCTTGGGGCCTCTACTTTATCTACTGTGTGCGGCTGACGCTGGCCTGCCATTGACGCTAGACCCGACTAGAAGAGACATGCTGAATTTCAATATTACAATTGCTTTTTTATTATATTATAACACCAGGTTGTTTATGGGATAGATAGAAAGTATCGAACCCCAAATATTTATATCCTTATAGACCTAACATGCTAATAATAACTGAAAATAAACATGTTAAATGTTGATGTTAACAAATATTAGCTTATTTGGTTCTCAATGACTCATAGTTACGTTATAGTTGCAGATCACTCCCAGTCTATAAAAAGAATGGTTTCCTCCAATAAGTAGCATTGGTAAGTATTCTTCGCGGTTACTGCGGTCTCGAGGCCAAGTCCAGTCTAAAGGTAAGAGGTTACTAGATTTTCAGTTTTTCATGTGTCAAAAATCGTTCAATCTTGCTGGTAATTCCATATTCCATATATATTCAATTGTATTAATTTTATTACTTTTGTATTCCTTTCAGTGATTCTATATCCCAGTTCCCGATAATTGCGGCCCGCCCGCCCCGGCGGCGCGCTGAACACCTCTGACCCGTCCTGAAACTTGCAGCCGATCACAATAAATTATTAACGTACGCTAGTTCTGCGGAATGTGTATGAGAAAATCAATTAAATGCTTGTAACATTAAAAGTTACTCCACATACGAATTGTAAGTGCTATGGTACATATTACATGGAATGACGTCATCATTCGTTGCAATGTTTAAACGAATGTAAAAATAACATATTCGTGACATATACATATATAAGCATTAATGTAAATTTGAAATAAAACAATATTATTTTTCATCACATTCAATATCAAATGATGGTTACGTAGAAATTTTTTTTTGCTCATAGTTTTCCACAATATATAATCGTATCAAGTCCCGATAATCCGTCGTCAGTAAATAATTTCGCAATTTATATTTAACTACCACTATTGCGGACTAGCTAAAGGCCCAAAATTAAATATTATACCAATAAAAGGGATAATAATGGCTTCCCCACATCCGACCGCGTCGATAATTCCTCAGTACGTCGCTCAATAAATATACCTTCGACGTTTTCAAGTCAGACGTAGTTGGTATATATCATAGTAACGTGAAGCGAGACAGGAACCAGGTCCGCCCTTCGGCCGATACAGCAATAAAGGGAATCCCTTTAAACGTGCTACGCATCCTTGTCCCTTAGACTTATAAATATCAATTTATACGCCGAGTCAAATATGGATAATGCCTGGCCGTTTTCGCGCTGCCCGGTCGTACGCTATCCGTCTTATGTCCCCGTTATGTCTCAATTTTTCTTCCAACTTAACACAGAGCAGACTGTTATTATAATTAGAAAATATTACATGCCTATTCTATTGTAATAATGAAAAATTACCACGCATACATTTAATGCAATTTTAAATAACATTCTTTATGTTTAAACGATATAAAACTCCTTGAAAACTATCCTTATAGGCCAATACCTCAACGTATTTGTAATAATTTGTTTACATTGTCATGTTATATTAATTATAATTCGTATGTTTCTTTTTATTCACCATCAACTGTTAATAGGGTTAATGCATATATTTTGTGTTTCAATGAGTTATAATCTAAGACACTCAACACTAATTTCAAGCGACATTATACCAATTGCGAAACGCGAGTTCAAGTTGAATTTAACATTCATTAAATACCTACGTTCTCCATTTAAATTTAGAGTCAACAAACAAAAATAGAGCGATACATTACGAGGATTTACGGTACAAATATATGTAAAGTTTGCCAGATATATTATATTTGGGGTTGCTCCTAAGATGAGGGGGTACGTGAAAACATTCGGCTACGTGCCCCAGCATAATGCCTTTAAAGGGCGCTGAGGATACTAAGCTTCCGTAATTCGTCTTTCAGGAATCCCTAATTTGAAATGTGGATGAGTTTCGGAATACCGGAAGTCGAATAGACGCTGGCCTAAGCTTGCAACCACGTGCTCAACACATACGCTATATCTTGATATTTTCAGACTATCTTAGCAATTGTGGAGACAGTTTATTTAACAAATACTAAGGGATAACTAGTCCTGTATATTACACTAAAATTTTTGGAAAGTAGTCGTCCGGCTTACAACCATTGTTTCGAGCTAAAACCTACAAAACTACAATATAAAAGCAGCTGAAAGCGCTGAAAACGTTCTACGATAAGTTTTTCTTCATTAAAAACCGGGCAGCGTTCGTGGATTTAAAATTTTCGCTTCAAAGTTGTTTGGAGATTAGCGACAAAGCGGTGGCGATATCTTAAATGTGGATCTGTTGTAAACAAATTCACGCTCGCGTTCCTCGATTTATGAGTTTATTTATCATTAACGAATTATTAAAGCGGCAGAATTACGCGCCGCTTTTTTCTGTTAGCGCTCTTTTTTTGTAAGGTGTAGGCGCTGTTAAACGCGTCTCTGATGTTAATCGTAATTGTACATAAGGATGCGACGATTTGTGCGTTTATACAGTTGCGTTATTAAAATCCAATGTATTAATTATTTTTAAGTGGGTGTATATTATAACACTGAACGGTCAACGTGTAATGGACAACGGTTGGTTTATGCTGGTACCGACATAAGTTTATCCCACAACAGTTGTTACATGGAATAATTTTGATAAGGTAATAAAAGTTCAATACATGACGATCAACTCTGATAAATTTTTTTAATATTGGTGTAAAATAATATATTTTTGAAATCCTTACGCACTTAATCATTGTGTAATGTGTTCTAATGCTGTTCATATCACTTATGATTACACGAAATTAAATACTGTGATAAAACCAATTGTATATATAGAATTTCAAAAGTTGTACTAAAGTAGACAAACGAAAACCTTAAAGTAAAGTATTTGGGTGATATAGAGGACCCGTTAAGGGCCAACAATATAGCGACCCATCTGCACCCGCCTCCGAGATTCAATTAATTTTTACTGAAGATTATCACGCGCACATAAAGCAAGCGAGGTGCGGACTTGTTTCGTGTTGCGATAGAGTTTGTTAATAACAATTTTGTTAATCATTTCCTATACCTACGTAATTATTTCTTAAGGATGAAAAGTATATTAACACATGTTTTACAAAGAATCGTTTAATAATAATAATTTCAAATACAGCAATAAGTTAGGACACTTAGATTTACAACACAATATACCTATGGTACATGCATATTTTATTGCACTGAATTCTGAATACAGAACAAAAAGATAAAATAATTAAAATTCAAAATAAAAAAGTTTATTTTTTTTATTTTAATAATTATTTCGTATTTTAATGGCTACTGAATAAACAAACGCCTCCTCTTAGATTTAAATATTTGTTACAAATATTATTGCAAAATTCAGTATTCTCGCAATCTTTTAATTCGCATAAAAATACATGTAGGTATATAATGCCAGTATGCAAGAACTTAATTTCGACACTAAAATATAAGTATACCTACATGTACGAGTAGGTTTTAAGCAAAAATTCCATAGGGTGAGACCTTTGTCTATATATTACTAGGTATATACTATATTACTTATAATACTAGGTATTTTGGGTACTACGATCACAATAAAATTTTGTAGCTTCTAATTTCATCGCAGTCATTACACGTCTAAACATCAGTAAGGTTTTATTTTATAAAAATTTACAAAAGAGAAGAATACGAAAAAATGTAATATCTATTGTATAATGGGTGTTAATTTCTATCGCGATACGTAACAAGGTGCATATGTTTACAAGTAGCGGCGTTGTAAATGAAAAATAAACATGTACGGAACACTTCGCCGGCGACGTCACACGTATTATCATTGTTTGTGAGTTCACACCGTTGTTGCTGCGATTTAACGCTGAACAAACTACGCGCGCACGCCGCCTTATGATGCCCTACAACATTAACACTGAAATGTGTCTCGTGTCTGAAGATTTAAAATCGTCACGAATTCCAGGAATATTCACACAGCCGCTGATATTAGCGTAGGCGGTGCGAGTAGTCATGTTTTGCGATCTCCAATTCGCATTCCTATCGTTGGGATTTTGGGCAAAAATACCTCAGAGAAGGCGCATAATATAAGTTTCAGTTACTGTGGATAAAGAAGATACCTACACACAAATTACAAACTTTATTTTAAAAATTAATATAAATTTTATGTATGACAATCCTCAATCTTATCAACTGACTGCCTCGTTGATATTGTTGGTTGCAGGTGCGATAGCCGATCGAAAGATTGTTTGTAGTCTGGTTTGAAGCGTCTGGTTTAAAGACCCGGATCGGGCACTATTGGATCTTTTAAACTTAGATTTTAACTGATGAAACGTGTGAGTGTATTACACTTCTTTTCCTACCTGTTCAGGGTTACAGGCGTGATGTTACTTTTTTCACAATTAGCACCATTTTTTTCACAAGCAATGCTCTATGAAAAGTTTTTACCTGTATTCAAGTAACTTATCTTGTTATGTAGTTAGATTATATTTTGTTTTAATTTTATTTAACAATTTATAGCTATGAGTATTGCTTAAGGTGAACGATTAACACCGGCTTTAAGAGATGAAACAGGATTTCTTGTATATATAAATTGCCGTAGGAGTTTGATATTATTTATTGTTGAATATTTATTAGTTTGTTTTATCACGTAAATAAGCGTGTATTAATTTATTACAGATTAAATCTTGTCTCTAAAAAAGGAGGTATTTTATTGAAGTGAGTGGTGTCTTGCGATGTTGATAATCAAGTTTTCATTTAAGTTATTTGATAATATTTAATTTATCGTCTCGTACGCTATCCATTTCGTATGCAACAAGAAACTTACTAGCTCACTAATATCTTTGTAAGCGCGCCCAAAACAAATTACCATAGGAAAGAGATTCAAAAACTTTCCCTACACTCATACCCATTATAAGTTTTCCCAAGAAAAACACTTTTCGTGCACACGTCTCTCGCAGTTTTTTTTTCTCGGCGCACTTTTCTAAGTGCTATAAATCTTTCACGTAAATAATTGAAACGATATTTTATGCCAAAACATTCCGCGGGTAGGGAGATGTCGCGGGCGCGCCACCTGCCGCCTGCCGCCCTTTCTACTAACTTGTACCACTTTCCACTTTAATTTGGTTGCGTAATGTATTTTCAATTACATTCAAAGGAGCACGGTGATTTGTGGTAAGACTCAAAGAGATTGGAGTATAATAAATTCTTTCTTTACCTAATTTAAACTTGCCGCGAGAGGTATAGATGGGCTGAGCGGCTGGAACATCCACGTGATAAGATAAATTAGGTATCTAAGCGAAGAATTTTACTTCAGTCTCTTGGACAGGAGACGTGGGTATATGCATAATGCGTAAAAACTAATAATTTTAGTATCATAAAACTACGTTTGTTCTGCATGTGAATATATAGACATGATCATGATTAAAACAATGCATGTCGGGTGACTATAAAACACATTTTCGAAGCAAATGTACAGTCTGGATGTGTTATTAGTATATCGGTATAATAGAAAACGTTCTGAAAAAGGCTTAAAACACAAACTTTCCGGAACCTCGTTAAATTCTTAGTCCTTTGATACTCATATGGAAAAGGCGTGACACTGTGTATGTTGATACATATGTAAATGTACCGTTATCGAAATCTATAGACAATTTTTATGTTCTATACTAAATCTTGATCATAAACTTAAATTTTTAATTCTTATTCACAACATTTTGAAAAATAAGTAATGACATGATTAGATAAATACATACGGGACCACACATGGCACTGCACGTAACGGTAATTGTAGTAGGTATAATTAATTAATTTGTTTCACCACCAACAGCACTTAAAATAACAATTGAAAAACTATTTTATATCAAGCGTCACAGCGGACACAATATATTCAGTCATGCTAGGTACTTGCATACCTACATTTAAGATGCAGTCTCAATATAAAGATCTGATAAAACGACCTTCGTTCAATCTACAATGTACAACGATATCATAAATAAACGCTCACTTTTTCACTTCCAACGGCGAATTTATCATTTCGTTCGACTTTTTTGTACATCTCCCACCCTCTTTTTGTACATCTTGGATCACACTTTTAAACGCCATTTATTTCACGATTCGACGTATCATACGGTTTACGTGCGTTGTTGAAGGTATCGTTATGTTGTATCTGATATAAAACGCTTGAGTAGGCAGCTCCGTATGATTTGCGTGTTTTAATATGAACTCATTTCTTCATCAATATGTTGAGATTATAGTTTTTGTAGAAACACCGCGTGCATTTTTGCAATAATATTATTTGATTGCGTTCTCTCCCTTACGGGGTAGGCAGACAGAAGACTGCCAAAACGTATAGATATAGCCTTACAGACTTGACGTGCTCCATCTGCATTCATCATTGCCAACGTATATGCACGCCGGTTTCGGTAGGGACTTCCGACGCAACCCATTTATAATATAAATTGTGAACATATAATTTATTATTTCTCGATATACGAGTATAGCGTAATAATATAATAGAAATATAATTGTCTCATACACAATTTGTATTACTGTATTTCGATTATTTGAATTGTGTTTTGTGTCTTACTAAATTGTATTAAATTATTCCTATTCAAATGTATGAATGACGACGGCAATGCATTAGTGGGTACTTAAGAAACAAAGGTACTGAAAAAAGTTTAAATGGATTTTGTGTCTACAGTTTTTTCAAACACTGTTAATTCGGTGTATAGTAAAATAGAGAACGTGACTAATGAAGCGAAATCTATTCTTTATGGAATGTTTTTGTATAGCTGAAACAGGCCGACTCCAGTGCTTTGTGTTCACGATATAGGTGCATTATGTTTTCGGTCTTTCGCAGCAATAAGTCATACGTGTAATGAATAAGGGCGATTTGTTTTGAATCCGTCTAAATTTATGGACGATATCGGAGCTTTTTACATGCGTTTTTCTCCTCATTCCGCCATTGTGATCGCCTTTTTCTGCCCCTTTATCCGGACCCGAAGTTTTTTTATCGTCCTCAACAGTGACACTTTACGAGTTATTAATTGGTTGTCACAAGTTTATTTATTTCTCTATTTTGACAGCGCAGCGTTTTTCGCCGTATATTATGGAGGCCGGATTGAAAATCTATCATATTCAGGTTCTCGTAAATTCGGCGTGATATAGTGCGTTACACGGTAATAACTCTGCGAATGCGTCGAGTAGTGCGGACGGATGTGACGCGCGTTAAATAATGACGTCGGATATTAAAATGGCCGAATATGGATTATTGTTGAGCTATGTATAAAATTACGTCGAGTACATTACTTTTATTCAGACATTTTATTAAATACTTATTGTAAGGTTTAAATGCAATAGTTATTTTATTTTATTGTACCGTGAGCTAAATTATGTGATTTTAAAGAAGTTAAATTAAAATCTATAAATGTATGAAAAAAATTCGTTGTGTATTTTAAAACTGCGTATCTACAATGACTTGATACGTAACTTATGTGTAAACCACAGTGGTAAAATCAAGCAGTTATCATAATCGCAATACATCTCTGCGAAGCAATTCGTTTAACAAACATCACAGCGTAGGTAACAAAACTCTGATCCTTCCTCTTACGCAACACTAACGTTCATAATGTATGTATGTGCAAAGGCTTGTATGCTATTTCCCCGTCTTATGTAGGTTCCTTTTTTCCGCCATAAAGCATTGTTGGCTGCTTTATTCCTTGATTTATAAGAGACGTTGGAAAGACAAATAGCCGGATTGTGTTCCAAATTTTTAAAGCCACATTTCGTTTCGCGTACTCTCGCACCCCCGCTGAATACCTACGTCACTTAGATCGGCAAGTCTTGGTATTTGAAATGCCACATGACCATATGGTCGGACTGACGAGTCTATGACTCTTCGACGTTACACATCGTTCCACCAAAATATGTTTACAAGATTTTGCGAGAAATTAAAATATACGTGAACTTCTAACAGGCATATATTTGTTTAATATGGAATGAGACTATTTTTGTATAAACCTATAATAGGATTTTACGTACTTAGATTTGAGTATCTTGATACTCCAAGATCAGTCATTCCATTTGTTTTTTCTGGTCTTTCTGTTTATTTTTCTGCTCGTCTTTGACTGAAACTATGAGATTTTTAAAAGTAAGTACAGTGACAAGCACCTTGTCAGAGTAACTGGCGATTGGCTTCTTTATTTTAAAAGAAATATTGTCTCAATTAGATCAGACTGCTAAGCATATGAAGTTTGTAAATTACAATCATTAAGTTCCGCAAAAGGTATCAAAGTTAGTAAGTGTGCGGAAACAGTGCCCTTATTAAAATGTGTTTTCCGGCATCTTCCGTTGCTTAGCCGCGCCACCTATCGGCCTGTTAGAAGATTTAATGTGAGTTCTCTCATTTCTATCGGGTCTTACGCTCAAATTTATAACCCGACTCGGTTCTTTTTACATACGATTGTACTTTCACGGATATATACTTCCGGTAAGTTAGATTTAAAAAGCCCTCATACGTTTTCTAATATCCAAAAAGCCTAAAATGCAAAAGGCTGGCAGTTTATTTGATATCTTTGGTATATATCTTCTTATTGATTGCGTTCACTCTTATTATTATCCACTATTTTATATGTGTGCTATATAAATTGTATATGTTGTAGACATATTTAGATCCGATTTCATGTCAGATCTATTTATGTTTAAGAATAAAAACGAAAGTAGCAGATTTTAAAAGTAATACAAAAAGAAACTAGTGGATACTTTAATTTAGTTATTTTAATTGAATCATCTTAATACCTACAATATTTACAAATCCGTTCTATAGTGGTTACAAACAGAGCAACGCCAAGCCGCAAACTCCCAACTAGCCAATTGAAAGTCGACACTAAACTGCGTTCGCGACTTAATTTTTACCCCATAAACGCACCCCACGAATCGCGATACGATATGGAAATACGTCGCCGTCCTCGTCGGCAATACTCGGTGATTTTCGGCCGAACGTGAGCCCCGCACTAAATTGCCTATTTATTCTTAACTTCATATATTACTTTGCGCTGTTGTCTGCGCAAAGCGATATTTATTGTTTGACCGTTATTGCGTCAAATGACGTATTGGTTGTACGTATTATCGGATAGGTTAAAGATGGCCTACGCGTGACGTCTGCGGAGTTGCTCCGGGCTATTAATGTTAGCCGACTGATATACGATATCTGATTAGTTTGGAGTTTCTCAAGCTTAACATTTCAGATGATTTATAATGAAATTTCTTTATTTCCATAATATTTATGTAGGTACACGTATAAGGCAGATGTCTTTACAAGTTTAATCGTGTAATACTATCATCGACTTCTTCCCCTTATACGTCATACAAATAAATACAGAAAAAACCAAACGGTCATAATTTTTTCTTCAGTTGTATTGGTATCTAATATGAAATAATATAATAAATAGATCTTAATAATTGAACATACAACAAATTATGATTATAAGAATAAAACAGGAACTAATTATAAAATCGTTTTTAATTTGATTTCTCGTCAAATATATACAAACTTAACACAAAGGCACAAGCTCGATATCATAGCAACTAAGCAAAACCAAAGCTTAGAAAACAGAAACAGAAGTTCCATTAGTCATTCGGTGACCGAATGTAATAGCGATATGATATTGGAAGGGACGTTATCGGTCGTCAGCCAGTCTGCGGCTCGTAAATAACCCGCATTCATTACTCCCCCACCCAGGAACGTTCGAGAAAAGTATTTAATACGGATCTCTATGCCAGTAAGTGGACCCGACCATTATCTGCCACTCAATAAGGAAGCTTTTAACCGTCATAATTCGGTATGTTCCACTGTCTTTCATATTCGTATGAAACAATTTGTTGAATACAGTGAAAGCTTTCTTATCTTGCTGAATGGTAAATTAAGATTTGTCGGAGTAGGTATAAAGTTTATAATTCATACTCGGTTTTCCTTTTGTCAGTATAATAATTATGCAATCTGATACTAGTGTCTCACCGTGACTCTGAGTTGACCGATAGAGGGCCTAGTGTTAAGGCCACTCTTTGTATAAGTACAATGTACTTAAATTCAAGTGTTGCAACAAAGAAAAAAATGATTAAATGCCTCGCTGGTCTTGTTGGTTGCAAGCGCGATTACCGATCAAGAGATCTGGAGTTTAAATTCCGGGTCGGGCACTATAGGATTTTTCTAATTTAGATTTTCTAGTAGTGGATCACAGTTTGGATATG